>JAJOOH010006135.1:0-15095 GCA_029582605.1 Solanum gracilifrons
TGAATTATTTTTTTTAAAAAAATTTTGTCTGTTTATTTTTTAAATATTGGCATTTTTTAATAATTTTTTTTGTTCAGAAACTACTTAAAAAATATTGTATTCTGTTATTCTAATGGGTAAAGATTGTGATAACATTCATACTATAGTTTATATAGTAAAAAAGTTCAAAATACTTATCAACAGACAACATCAAATGGATTTTGGTAAAACTAGGTGCAAACAAAACCACTTAGCTTGTAGTCAATTATTGATTGATATATATATATATATATATATAGGATGAAATGAAGAACTACTAGAATTTCATTATTATGATTTGGAGAGGGCACGCACCATGTAGATATATTTTTTTATTTTTAATAGATTATCAGTTAAGTAATACATATTTAAATCATTAAAAAATACATTAATGAAGATATTATATAGAAAATGGAGAAAGAATAATAACAACAATAAACAAAACAAAGATATATAACAAACAAGTAAAAACAACTTTCAAAAAAATGAAAAATAACAAGAGGATATTATTATTAATAATACAAATAAGGAGAACACAATAATATCAATCGATTACCTACTAGTTATTTATCTTAATTCTCGATTATCATATTCTTCTATCTAAAATCATGTCTTACTTACATGTATTCTTCGTTCTACTTTTACCTTCTGTTAAGATTAAAAGACTCGATTAAAGAAAAAACAAGCAGAATATAGTACATATGAGAAAATAGAAAAATATACCTAGCAGAATATAGCTATTGATCACTGATGATTGATGAGGCAGCAGACAATGAAAAATCATATAAAAAAGTGAATAAATAGAGATTTTTAAAGGTGTTTGAAACATATAAAATTAAAGCTCAATGAGTGTAATTATAGTAGGAAGATATCAAGCATTAATTGAATACTTTTATTATAATTAATTTTGGTCACAAAAAAAGTATATGCTACTTTTTATCTGTAATAACCACCGACATGGCTAATTTTAGTTATTATTATTTATTAGAATTAAATTAAAATCAAGATCTCACATGAAATCTTAAAAAAAAGAAAAAGATCTTACATGAAATATTCAATTGAGCCTAAGGTTTTATCTCTAAAAAAAAAATCCAATTGAATTAAAGCATATTTCTTACACCTATTTATAAAGGCCAAGTAAATTTTAAACTTTATGAATTTGAAATTTTAATTCTTAATTAGAATATGTTCTAAATTTATACTATGTCTATTCCATATTAAGTGAATTATATATTGAGACCTTTTCATATTTCAAAATAAGTAAATTATTTATGGTTCAAATGTTTTTCTCCATAATTATACATCACTTAATAAGGTTATTGACTACTTACATTTTCTCGAGACTAATTTAAAAATAATTAAAAAAGATGATAGTGAAAAATAGACTTAAATTTATGTTTTGAATATATTTTCTTTTGAAAAAATGTAATATTTTAATAATTTATTAAATATAAAATTTTAAAAAGTTATTTCTAAATATTTAATAAAAATTATTAAATTTAACCGAACTTATTACGTTAGTACATAAATACACGTTTTCTTTTTTAGTACACCAAACTTAACACCTCCCCCAGAAGTTTGTAATTCAACAAGGTCCCACTTAGGAACTAGAGGGGGTATAAATGTAATTTCCTTCGATTTTTTTTTTTTAAATCTCTGACAAGTTTAATTAGTTTAAAGTTTCAATAATTAATATTCTCTCTATTGCAATTTAAGTAATTCCATTTATTTTTTCTTTATTTGATTTATTTTATATTTAGCTCTAAATATGTATTATTTTATCTAAATTTTCTATCAATCAAATAGTATTATATAAATTGACACAGAGAAAATACGTAATATGAAAGATTTGGTTAAAGAAAGATAGAACATCGACTATCTCTAAATTCATGTGAATTTTATTTAAACACTTAAACTATAATTTAATTCAGTTGAATATATGATAAAGTGTTTTTATGAGATTTTTTAACTTAAAATTTTGATAAGTTTTCTGCATATACTGTCACAACTCATTTTGTAGATACGTTAACTACTAAAATAAATTCTGCTATACATATTAACCTCAAATAAATCGTAAAATCTTTATTTGTTTCAATTCATGCTAATGTGTATAATTACATGAAGAAATACATTTTATGCTATTAACTATTTTAACGTAATGTATACTTGATAACACGTGTCAAAAGAATTCCCAAATATTTATCGAAAATATCTAATAAAAATACTTCACCACATATTTAAATGCTCAACCATAATAAATATGATACTTATTTTCAGTTAAAACTTGACCAAACAGACTATTAGTTACTCGTTTAAAGTAGTTTTCAATGTACTTGAAAAAAAAAAAGAGGACATAAATGTCAATATGGACAAAATTAGAGGATATATTAGTGAAAAAGAAGTCCAAAACACCATCTTCTTCCTCACAGAAACAATGCTTCCAAATAAAAAATTGGTTTCACACATTCTCTTATGCAGTTAGGTTCTTTAATGGAGGTCCTCACTACTCACCCTAAAAAAACCCTAGAAATTCAAAAAATGAAAAAGGAAGAAAAATAGCCCTTAAAAGTTTAGCTCTTTGGAGTTTTCCACAAAACTTCTTTGGAAAATTCTTTCTCCCTGACTGTTTATTTATATCAAAATCAAATTTTCAGCCATATTTATTGAAGGAGGTAATTTTGGGGTTCGGATGGAGAGCAATGAAGGAGGGGATGACCAAGAAGGTTCTGGATGGATGCAAGTGAAAAAGGTGTGGACTTTTTGCTAAATTGAATCATTTTGGTTTTTATCTTCAAGCTGAAAGATGATTAAGAAAAATGAGGTTTACTAGTTATAACAGAAATCATCAAGAACCATGTTTAAGTTGTGTTATGGGCCTAAATCAAGAAAGTACAGCCTGATAATCTGGTGTTTTAGGTATTATTTTGGA
Source organism: Solanum gracilifrons (assembly GCA_029582605.1). Taxonomy (NCBI): domain Eukaryota; kingdom Viridiplantae; phylum Streptophyta; class Magnoliopsida; order Solanales; family Solanaceae; genus Solanum; species Solanum gracilifrons. The sequence continues at coordinate 2,948 of JAJOOH010006135.1, forward strand.
TTAAAATCTTGAATTCATGTAGATGGATTAGTTATATCTTAGTTATCTGATAAAGAGTTAATCATTTTCAATATGTTTCTGAAATTGGATTAGTGGGTTGCCTTAGAATTGGGGATAATATTATTGGACCATTTAGTGAAGAAAATGGTGAATTAGCCTGGATTGTTTCATATTCTTGGATCCTTTAGTCTATTTGTTAATCAATGTGCGAACTTGTTGTGCAGAAGCACAACAGAAACAGTTCAAAGTTTTCGCTGCATGGTTGGGTTGGAGGATCATCTCAAGGAACTGCTTCTGGCCATCCAGAGAGTCAGCCTTCATTGGCTGTAAAAAATGAGGATCTTAAATCGTCTGTTCGGCATTCAAAAGGAAGTCGCCCTGGTATTATACGTGATGGCGTAATGTCAGTTCTGAAGGAAGATGCAGTGATTGTGCACGATAAATGTGTAGTTGGTAATTGTAGTACTTCTTTTAGTTTAGGTTTTTCAACAGATTCGAATCAAGGAATCAGTAGGGAACATTCTCAAAGAGTTAACCATGAGGTCCTACCAAAAATCAAGTGGGGTGACTTGGATGATAGAGGTCTACCCTCTCCTTTTGGAAGTACTGCCCAAGCAGAAATTAAGTTTGGTGACATTCAAAATCATGATCTTCTTAGTAGAAGAACTGATCAAACAAATGATTCTTTTGCACACACTTCTATAACTGATCTAGAGAAAAATAGATTGGTTGCAACCACAGAGGATGAAAACCATCAAATTCTCGACTCTCATCCTTTGTCTCATCCTTTGTCTCCAAATATGAAGGAACTATCTTCAGAAGATGTTAATGCTACTGCTGCTTATACCCAGCTTGAAAAAGGTGACACTTGCGAGAGTCCTGGCGAAAAGGTTAAATGTGCTGCCAGAGAAGGGCCTAGTGGCGTAGGTATGCGCACTGTCGAATCTGAAGAAGCTTGCATGGAAATCCCTGAAGTGCCTAGTCTTGATCAGAATATAAAAACAGTGATGGTTTCCCAGAATCCTGAGTCACTATCACCTACTAAAGGAGGATCAGGAAACATTGGGCAGTCCTTTCTGGCATCTTCTAATGAAGAGTTTAGGAACAAACGAGTTAATTCAATCATTGAGGATTTATCTAAAACTAATTCGAGCAGTATTGATGCTGAAGACAGTGGTGAAAGTAAAGAAAGGTTCAGGCAACGCCTATGGTGCTTTCTCTTTGAGAATCTTAATCGGGCAGTAGATGAACTCTACCTACTCTGTGAACTGGAATGTGACCTGGAGCAAACAAAAGAGTCCATTCTTGTTCTTGAAGAAGCCACATCTGATTTTAAAGAATTGAGCTCAAGAGTGGAGGAATTTGAGAGACTGAAAAAATCCAGTTCTTACGCGACTGATGGAACATCTTTTACCATGAAGTCTAACCATCGCAGACCACATGCTCTGTCATGGGAGGTCAGTACTCTATCTTGTCTCATCTTTCAATGTTTTGTATTGATACCCTAAAACATTATCACATAAATAAATCAATATCTGCCATTTGCAAGTTGAAAAACTGCAATATGAATATATGCAAGCATATCTAAAATATCTGCTGACCAGTCATTATTATTCTAACTCCCCTGGCATAAGGTATATATCAATTGATGCTAACTTTACCTTGTTTGGGGTACTGCAGCACACACAGTTTGGGCCTGGGAAGTCCTTCAACTCTTTAAATGGAAGAATTATCCTGTCTTTCAAATACTTCTGATATTTCCTTATAATTCAATATTACTTATTATATAATATTGGATGAACAATCATGAAAGGGCCACCCTCTTCGGGACCTTATTAGAGGAAAAATGATTTTGCTCACACATTTCCTTTATTTGTTGTGGGGAAGTGAGATTCTTTTTGCATGATTGTCATTCTTGCTGAAGCAGTATCTGGAGTTCCCTGGCTAGTAATGACCAACTATTATTTACCTTGAGGGACAACATGAAATTACAGATGGAGTATTGCCAACTTAAAGTACGGCTAGATAACTTTGGAGTTTCTCACACAGTGGACAAGATTCTCTTCTCCCCCCTTAAACCTGAGATACAAAATTTTACTCAAAAGAAATTAGGTAGAAACCAGCCAGAAATTTCACGAAGGGTGTCCAAGAATCGCATAGGTTAAAAAAATAATTTGACGATGGGTGCACTAAAATTTTGAAATCAAACTACGTAACATTAACAACTAATTTTTTTAATTAAAAGTATACTAAAAATTTTAAAATCAAATTCCATAAAATTTAGCTTGAATGTTCATGTTTATTTTATAGGAAGTGAATGAACACAAAAAAAAAAAAAAAAAAAAAGAAAGAGAAAATTTAGTTTATAATGAAATCACTTTTATACTTCATGATTTCACTAACCTTTGGTGACTTAACAACAAGATATGAAAAATAAAGAGTAAAATCAAATGAGTTTTTCTAAAAAGAAATTCTATATAGAGCCTTTTTACACTTTTAGTGGCTTTATTGGAAAAAAAAAATAGAACTTGCTTATTAACTTTAAATTAAATAATTACTTCTAAATTTTATTTAGTATTTTAGTGAAAAGAAAAAAATGATTAAAATTTAATGACTACTATGCTTTTATTTTTTTTGTTATATTTTTAAGTTGTAGGTCTCTAATTTAAGATTAGTTTAATAGATAATATGAGTTTTGAATTATTGAAACAATAACATATTTATTAACTATGATTAGGTCTCTAATTTAAGATTTTTAATAGATAATATTAGTTTTGAATTATTAAAAACATAACTGATTTATTAACTATAATTTAGAAATTAATTATGAGCTTTTTGAAAATGTAAAAACAAATATGCAGCAACTGGGATTCGAACGTGTACGTGCACGCATGATGGACCTTCGCGCGTCAGCTTTAGCTGGGCTAAAAATATTGCGCTAAGAAACTTTAGTGTGGTGTCCAATTGGACACCCTGAGCATAGTGTACCTCCGCCTCTGGTAGAAACACTCTAGTGAAATACCATACGTCCTCAAAAAAAGAAAGTAGGTGGAAACACTCTAGTGAAATACCATACGTCATCAAAAAAAGAAATTAGCTAGAAACATGACCACAGTGATGAATGCCAAATTGCCAATATTAGGAACTCAACTCTCAGTACTAATAGAAAACTGTTAGATTATAATGTGCTGCAAAGAGTTAGTTTAAGAGGACTAACAGAGAACTTGAAGAAAAAAATAAATGTTGAAATCATTATAATGAATATACACGGGTTTTGATATCTGGGAAAGAAGATAACTGAGAAGTGCATCAAGGAAGATGCACTGCCTGAATGTGGAGGAATTTCTAGCTTTTTTAAGAAGACTGAAATCAGCTAAAAGAAAAGAACATGTAATTTTGGCATAGACGTTAACCATCTATTTAGCATATAAAATTGAAAATGTGCTTCACCTCTATCCTGAAGTTCTGTTCTGCTTATCAGTAATTGGTGAAGCAGAACGCAGACTAAACTTGACCTGCTTGGGATTGTGTGTGGTGCTTTCATGTTGGGAAACTACAGGAACACCTGCTGCTGATGGGAGTGCAAGTGTTTCTGGATGTTTACAGTTTGCTGCTTCCCTTCTGTAGTGTTGCCTAGGAAATGCCTTTTACGTCATTAATAATCAGTACAAAGCTGTGGGAAAAGGACACATAGGGAAATATGAGGTACTTTGGGAAATGAAAGCTATTGAATGAAAAGCTAAAACAGGAAACTTACACCAGCCCAAGAATTTCTCATTCTAAATGAAGTGAGAAAGCCCTTGTGACCATTTCTCGAATTTCCTGTATTCTAAATAAGCAACCTTTTCCAATCTTTTTCTTTTGTTTGTGGTAAGGCTTTCAAAGCAATATGGTAAGTAGCTTCATCTGTGGGCCTGGATAATTGCAGCATCTTTTAGGAGTATCAATGCATATCATACACACAAAGACACGTGGATACATTGATTATCTACTCCTTTTTTAATTTAACAAAATCTGTCTTTCTTCTGAATGCAGGTCCGCCGGATGACAACTTCACCGCATAGGGCAGAAATACTGGCTTCATCTCTGGAGGCTTTTCGAAAAATTCAACATGAAAGAGCTAGTATGTCAGCTACAGGTGTGGAGAAAATGGAACCTAATTGTTATGATCATCATTGTGGAAGTACTAGTGTTTTGGAGACTTTTAATGAGAAAGGTGACAAAAAAAGCTGTTCAAATGAATCATTAGAGAAGAGTAGGAAGCAGAGTAATGCGTTAAATCCTTCTCATGGAAATTTGAGTAGAGAGAAGAGGCATGTTGACTGGGGCAAGTCTGCTTCTCATGCATCTAGATTACCTCCTAAGGAGGGGGTTTCCACATCTGTCTATGGAAAGAACAGGAGAGACAATGAGAAAAATCTAAAGCCTATAGATCACTTGAAAAGACATTATGAAAGAGACAAAGAAAAGCGAAATGGAAGCTCCTGGAGATCAATGGATGCTTGGAAGGAGAAGAGAAACTGGGAAGATGTACTCTCCACACCACACCGAGTTTCATCTCGCTTTTTGTATTCACCTGGCTTGAGTAGAAGAAGTGCAGAGCGTGCACGCACTTTGCACGACAAACTCATGTCTCCTGAGAAAAAGAAGAAGTCAGCTATTGACTTAAAAAAAGAAGCGGAAGAAAAACATGCACGTGCAATGAGAATTAGAACTGAACTTGAGAATGAGAGAGTTCAAAAACTTCAGCGAACATCTGAGAAGCTGAACCGTGTAAGTGAATGGCAAACTGTCCGTAGTATGAAATTGCGAGAGGTGATGTATGCTAGGCACCAACGTAGTGAATCCCGCCATGAAGCTCACCTAGCTGAAGTAGTAAGAAGGGCAGGTGATGAAAGCATAAAAGTAAATGAAGTTCGATTCATTACTTCACTCAACGAAGAGAACAAAAAGCTCATCTTGCGCCAGAAACTCCATGATTCTGAGTTGAGGAGGGCTGAGAAACTTCAAGTGCTGAAAACTAAACAGAAAGAAGATATGGCAAGGGAAGAAGCTGTCTTGGAACGCAAGAAACTAATTGAAGCAGAAAAGTTGCAGCGCCTTGCAGAGACACAGAGGAAAAAGGAAGAGGCACAAGTAAGAAGGGAAGAGGAGCGTAAAGCATCAAGTGCCGCACGTGAAGCGAAGACGATGGAACAGATGCGGAGAAAGGAGGTTCGAGCTAAAGCTCAACAGGAGGAAGCTGAACTCCTGGCCCAGAAGTTAGCTGAAAGACTCAGAGAAAGTGAACAGCGTCGTAAAATTTATCTGGAGCAAATACGGGAAAGAGCTTCAATGGATTTCAGAGATCAGTCTTCACCATTATTTCGTCGTTCTGTGGCTAAGGAGGTTCAAGGTAGATCTATGCCGATCAGTAACTGTGAGGATTATAACGAAAACAATGGCTTTGCTCCTGAAGGCTCTATGCTTGCTCCTGGACACATCACTACTCAGCAATCGTTAAAACGGAGGATCAAAAAAATCCGCCAACGACTTATGGCATTGAAATATGATTGTCCTGAACCTTCAACCAGTACAGAAAATGCAGGTTTTGTATATCGAACTGCAGTGGCAACTGCAAGGGTGAAAATTGCAAAGTTGCTTCAAGAACTTCAAAGACTTCGCCAAGCAAGAAAAGAAGGGGCTGCGAGCTTTGGACTAATAACAGCTGAAATCATTAAGGTGAGATACTACACTTGTGAAGTTTGTTTCACTTGCGTTCCTGTTCACAATGACAAATATAGTGGCATTAAGATAAATTGTTACTTTATCCTGTTGTGAAGAACTGCAATGTACACACCATTTTGACTAGAATAAGTTCTTGAAACTGTTGTGGATTTAATAGTTCAATTTTGTTTCATGAATTATTTGTTACTAATTGCTTCTGGCGTTGTGTTGTAACTAGTTTTTGGAGGGAAGGGATGCTGAGCTGCAGGCTTCTCGTCAAGCTGGTCTAGTTGATTTTATTGCTTCTGCACTTCCTGCATCTCACACATCAAAACCAGAAAGCTGCCAGGTTACAGTCTACCTTTTAAGGCTTCTGAAAGTTGTACTTTCAGCGGCTGCAAACAAGTCTTATTTTCTTGCGCAAAATCTACTGCCCCCCATCATCCCCATGTTGGCGGCAGCTCTTGAAACCTACATCAAAATTGCAGCCTCATCAAATGGCTCTGCTTCTGCCAACCTGGTCACATGTAAGGCATCAACTGAAAGGTTGGAGCTAATGGCTGAAGTTCTGGATGGTTTCCTTTGGACAGCAGCAGCAATTATTGGTCATACAAGTACGGAAGAACGTTCCCTTCAACTGCAAGATGGTTTAATCGAGCTTGTAATTGCATACCAAGTTATTCACCGGTTACGGGATCTTTTTGCACTTTATGATAGACCACCTGTAGAAGGTTCTCCTTTCCCTTCATCAATTCTTCTTGGTGTAAATCTGTTGGCAGTTCTTACATTCAGATTCAGAAATACGTCTTCATTAACATGTAAAAACTTTCCTGCTGCATCAACTCATAGAAATGAAAAGAATGACATTGAACTTGCTGAAGCTGCAGACTTGAAGTCTTCTTCTCCTTTGTGCAATTCCCAAAATGATGGTAAATTGGTATTTCCTGGAGTAAATGGAGGTGTAGCCTTGGGTTTGTCGGATGTACCGGAGGATAGCCCCCTGGATGAATTTCCTAAAATAAAAGAACATCAGGGTGCAGTTGTAAATGCTCTGAGCTCTGACAAAGTTGACTCAGTTGCTGCTAGCATGGAAACTGCAGATGTACTGCAGGAATCTACTAGCAACGTGACGTACAATAACCTTCAGACAGACGAGAAGAAATCTCAAGATAATAGTGAAGGTCATATCGGTGGAAATGAATCAGTGATGAAGCCGGCAGTGAAGTTTCTTCTTTCAGCCGTATCTGAGACTGGCTTAGTTTGTCTTCCATCAATGTTGACAGCTGTATTATTACAGGCTAATAATAGATGTTCTGAACAGCAGGTAAAACTTTGTGGATACCATTAAATTTGTTTGTAAAATCTAGCTTTTAGGTTTTCTGCAGGATTTAGATTTTGTGCAATTTCAAAAGTTCATGAATCTTACTGGACCTTGTCTATCTATATTTAGGATGTCGTGAACGTCATATTTGCTTTCTACTTTTGTTCTTGTTTATCAATTCTCTATCGTAAGCATGTTACATCGAGTCATTCTAATACCAGGAAGTAATTGTTTGAAATTCCTCATATGTTAACAATAAAGTTGGTTGCTTCTAACAACTTACTTCATCAAAAAAAAAAAAAAATCGGTTGCTTCTAGCTTTATAAAAAGTAAGCTGAAACCTAAGCTTGAGTTTTCTTGTGATCATAATCTGCTTAACTCTGTGTCTACTGCATATCTGATTGTATTTCTTTGCAGGCCTCCTATGTCCTTCCATCCAATTTTGAAGATGTGGCAACTGGTGTATTGAAGGTGTTGAACAATTTAGCATTAATTGACATATCTTTTATCCAGAAGATGCTAGTAAGTTGATTTGCAACTATCTGTATCAACTTTCTCTTCTAAAAGTCTTAGATGCTAAAAAGAACTCTTTATTCTCTTTGCTGGACCACAGGCCCGACCAGATCTGAAAATGGAATTTTTTCACTTGATGAGTTTTCTTCTCTCTTATAGCACAAGCAAATGGGGCACAGCAACTGACCAGGTGACTTTCTGGTGCTTTTGGTTTCATGTTTGGCGTTCAGATTGAACATCTCATATGATTCAATGAACATAGAGAAGTGTTGTAAGTGTTTATGCTAGTCTTGGAAAGCCACTGTCTTTTGGTTGGAGGGAAGAAAGTACAATCAAAAGATCCTCACAAATTCCCATATTTTAAGCTGAAAAATTGTCCCTTTTTTTGTTTTTGATAACGGTGGTGTCCGGACCAGCTCGCGCGTACCTCGACTAATTCCACGGAATACCGGCCACCTCCCTCCGACAATAGGTATCAGGTAACTCTGTCCACCAAGGCTAAAAGAGATGGAAGAAATCACCTAGTATTTTGTCTTTGATGAGATATGCACCTGAGACCTTATGGTGCTCAACCCACTTCAATGACCACTAGGCAACACCCTTGGGTGCAGAAACTTTTGAAAAAAATTGTCCATTTTCATTTAGAAAGAGATCCTAAACTCACACTTTCCTATTGTTTAAGCTGATGCACTATAGGAAAAGTTGTCAGTATATTGTTCCATGGTTGTCATGCATTTCTCAGGAACATCAACTTTTCTTATATATATATATTATATTTCTCTGGTACAAAGTAAAGTTTAATATAAGAAAATCTTGGTGTTCCTAAAAACATATTGCGACCGATGAGTAAAGACAAGACAAGATTTGAAAGCCTTTACTCTGTGAAGGCCTGAATTGATCAGCACTATTAACTAACTTCTCGGTTATATCATCAAATATGTTTTCTAAAAGTTGTGACGGGTTGAATTGAATAGACCTTATTTTGTTTGGAACCTTTTGTAACTTATCTGGCGTGACTGAAGTCTGAATGATAAGAACAGCAAATCTGCAATCAAACAGCCCTCTGAAGTCTGAATTTCTCTGATTAAGATAGATCTTGAAATCCTATGGACAATAGCTTGGAAAGATATTTACACTCGCATAAAATATAAAAGATCTTAGGCATACAGGGTCTACAGCAGAAGTGGATCTTGGTTATTGGCTGTCTCACTTCGTAGCACTGGCCCTAATTACTACCAGGCCCTCATTCAAATGAGTTATTAAGTCCCTTCTGATGTTTAGGTATTTCAGTTTTGTTTGACTTTTCATTTTTTGGATTCCAGGAATAGAATGAGAATGTTCCTCTGAAACAAGCATCTTATTAGAGAGTAATTGGATTTTTGTATAATTGTTGGGCTTCATGTTTTCACATGGTTTATTTCCTCTTGACAAAGTACAGGTCTAATTTATTTAGTCTTTTTCATTTGGGTGTTTTGTGTTTCAGATTGGTTTGTTGCTGCTAGAATCATTGCCGCTTCTTGGTTATTTTTCATTGTTCCATCCTGAAAACCAAGCTGTTCTTCGATGGGGAAAGAGCCCTACAATTCTTCACAAGGTGCATATATCTTTCTTTCTACTTAGACTTTGCCTGAAAAATAGAAATTTAACTGTGGATTGTGCAAAACAGGTATGCGACCTTCCTTTTATGTTCTTTAGTGATCCAGAGTTAATGCCAGTCTTGGCGGGTACCATGGTTGCTGCCTGCTTTGGATGTGAACAGAACAAGGATGTCATTCAGCAAGAACTAAGCACCGATATGCTCCTTGCTTTGCTGAAAGCTTGTAGAAGTAGTCTTCCCTCTGCTAATTCTTTTACCATACCTAATAATCCATCACTAGATGAGGCTGGTGCATCTGCTCAGCTGAGTCCTGAATCTAAAAATCCTCAAGTTGATGTCCCACTAAAGTCAAACCGCAATAGTCGCAATGCTCGGGTCCTTCCCCAAAGAGGTAGTCCATTGCTGACTACTAGAACTGCCAGGATCCGAAGCTTAAGAGAGAACAAAGTGGTAAAGCCTTGTGAAGGCAAGAGTCTGAAAAGCAATTCACCTGTGCCAGAGAGCACAACCGCATGGATGTTACACTCTAGACTATCTACTGACGTACTTGATAAAGCAGAGCAGTTTTTTGCTGCAGTCACCTGCAATGAGAATGGAGAATTATGAATTTACTTACTGTATAGCTTTAAGTTGTATCCATTTTTTTGAGTGCTTAATGTCAAATAAGCATGGTATATGACACTGTAATCTTCTTTACAGTTAGATACTGCTGGTTATTCGTTAGGAACTGCTAAATTTAAAGATGTAGGTTCCTTTAAACGCTAATAAGACAACTGCAGCAGCTGTTGCTTGATTTTAGTGACATCTTACTGCACTACTAAATTCTAAAGCCACTCTCTTTTTTCCTAAGAAAGTTTTATTTACCACCTGAACTTTCTGTCTATTATCTTAACAAAGGAGTTGTGTAAATAATGGCAAGTGAAGCATCTCTGATCATCATCTGCCAGCTGAAGGAGTTTGTTGGAGGCTTGAGGATGGTGCAATTCATTAGCTTGTAGTTTCTGCTTCCTATCCAGTGTAGTTATTTGCTCTACATATTACATAGGTTTTTTATGAGACTAATCCTTCTGAGTAAAGGATCTATCGAAAACAATCTCTCTCTACCCTACAAATGTAGGGGTGAAGATTGAGATGTTGGTTGTGATCACAGTTTGAGAGAAATTTCAGTGCTTATGTCTCTGCTAAGCAATCATGTGGAGTATCCAATTTCATTGACTTAGTTTATTCATCTAGTTGCTTATTTACGAGGTTAATGACATGATCAATCTTCCAATCCTCCCTCCACTTGTGGGATTACACTAGATATGTTGTTTTATGAGAAAACAGCCTCTGAACCCTACAAATGTACAGGTAATGTCTTCTATCCAATTTCATCAACTTTGTTTATTCATCTAATTATTGATTTTCGAGGTCAATGACGTGATCATGATCTTCCAACCCTCCCTCCACTTGTGGGATTACAATGTATTATGTTGTTTTATGAGACTAAATAAGAACTCGGCTTATGTAATTGAATAAGCTACTCAAGACCAACCAAACATCAGGATGGTGTCTCAAACACCATATCAATGATTTTATGTAGTGGATACACAAGGTTTTCAGTACTTCAACCCATTTCCTACAAGAAACTGAATATATAAAAAGTTAAAACAAGCAAATCACTCGGAAAATTTCCCACAAACGTGTCCCAAAATACAATTGGCTAACCAATTCTGATCAGATAATATAATAGATCGTGTAAGTATCCAGAAACTCACTCACATTACCTATTTCTTTAACAAAATAAACATCCCAAAATATTTACAGTTAGTTTTCCTCAAGACTAAGGTAAGCTCTGTGCACTGGGCAGCACATCATTATGCCACGCCTCACCCAAGACATTACTGGCACTAGTTTCCAATTTTGAATTTCCTCGTTCTTGACTTGCAGTGCTAATGGAATATGCACTTCCTGGAACATTCACTAGAAGTTCATCCTCATCTTTGTTCTCTTCAACATCAGAATGCCGTGAACCCTGAAATAAATAGCAAAATGGAAAAGAGGACTTAATCTCATAGTAACAGCATACGATGCCAACAACCCAGAACCGTGTGCCACAAATAGGATTGTCACATCAATAGGCCAAAGTGATATAAATTACAATTAATTTTGCAAATACATCCTTCTCACTGAGATAAATATCTGTACTATCCCCAGCCCAATTATAGTTTCCAAGATCTTTTTGTGTACAAACTACCTTATCACATGATTATTGACGAATAGAGCAAATTCAATAAAGCTACACATTAATTAACCAGCGAAGTCTAGAAAAGTACACACCTCTGGTTCATCCACTTTTTGCTTGGGTTTATTAATAGTTTTGAGGTTGCTCATGACAGCTTTGAGTTTCTTCTTTGCCACAAGTCTAGTCAAACGCCGTTCTGTATGTTGAGTAGTAGTGACATCAGCATGACAAGCAACACATAATGTCCTCATGTTCTCTAGCCTACATTCACCTGCAAGAATTTCAAAAGACAAGAAGATGGGAGTGGGATTTTCAAGTGAAAAAGTAGATACGTGATGCATAAAAAGGTCAGAAAAAAGAAGGGACTAAGTAGGAAGAGGAAGGACTAAGTAGGAAGAGGAAGGGACTAAGTAGTAGAGGGCGAGGGGAAAGAAAAGGAAAATTGCTTGCACAAAAATAGAAATGAGAAAAGAGAGTAGAGGAGAACCAGAGATCATCCGAGTAAATCTATCAAAAACTTCAAGAGGATGACCCTTGAACAAAACCTTTGCAAGAAGAAGGAAGAGTTTCTCTTGTCATTTACCTCCCCCTTTATATACAGGTATAATGTGATCCGCATGCCATGCATTGCCATCAATAGGGTCCTGAACAAGCTTTTGAAATCTGCCAAATGCAAACAATTAACTGGTATTCCAGCAAATACATAGACCACTGAGGAACAACAACCTAAAGCTGATGGTTCTTTTGTGTTACCCATTCCAATTTTTCTAGTTTCTCCAACACTAAT
>JAJOOH010006136.1:0-23063 GCA_029582605.1 Solanum gracilifrons
ATTAGGCGAATATTGTAATATGTAGTAGTATTAAATATTATTTTATTTATGTCAGTTGAATTTAACGTTCACTCTACATGAAGTTGTTTTGATTGTCGATAATAAGAGAAATACTAAAAATTGATTCTATCTCTTTTTAAACCCAAATTAATTGCACTAATATTAAATATTCATTAATGTCTTGTCTTCATTGGGGGTCTTTTTTTTTTTTAGTTGAAAAAGAAGTGACGTGTGACTTAGGTTCTTGCTTTGATCTATCTAGATGATTTTGTTGGGTAGCTAATATTTTTTTTTCTAAAGGAATCAACAGTTTCTAGTTTTTAATATGCATAAGATAAATTTCGTTGTAATATAATGTTCATAGATTACATACAGAAGGTAATTGTACTAAAAAAGTCTCGTGAATTGAGCTCGATTGAAAAAACATGTAGAGAGTTTCAAATTTTAAAAAAATATAATATATAAGATCACATGTTCAATCAACTGAATTGTCTTATTTTTGTGCAATGATTATAAATGTAATTTGGGATATATATATTTTCTTTCTACAAGGTAGCTAATGTTGACCATCTATGTATTTTCGTTGAACGATATTCATATATTCGAGATTTTTCAATGCATATGCGGCTTTTAGTTTTATTTTACTTCCATTGTGTTTTGATTGGTGGAAATAGATATTGATTCAACCGTTGATTGAATCAACTGAATCAGGCTGACTCAGGCAAATGTCTCATTTTAGTTTACTATTTAGATTTTTCTTTTCCTTATTCTTAAATGTTGTGCAAATATAATCTTTGAAACCAAAAAAATTATAGACTATTAAGTATTATCTATAATATAAAAATTTAAATCATGAATTAACATTTTTCTCATAAGGTTTTTATTTTGTTAAAAAAAAAACTTCAGATCAATGATTCAAAAATTGCAGCACAAGAAACAAAGAAATAATCATCTAGTAAACATTTATCTTAAAAAGAAACAATCAGCCAAAAAATAAGAATAGAATGGAGGAAATGACATATTTATACAACTTATAGTTATAATTAGCAATAAATAGCTCAATATTAATTAACATTTAATAGACAAATAAAAAATAAACACAAAATGACCCAAATTAATAAATGACATTTTAATAGGTTTTTTTTGTTTTCCTCGCATAACCAATATCACTAAACAACAAAAATAACGGAAACATAAAAAATTATATATACAATACGTAACCGCCTAAAAACGTAAATTATGTATTTTCATATATTTTTTTGTTCGTTACTTGATAAAAAAAATTCCAATTGTATACTTGATGATTGTATATATAGGTAGAAGAATGGTGTATTCATTCACTTAGTATTAGTATACATTTATAGCTATGTTATCCCTTCCAGTGTATACATATTAAAAAATCAAACACTTTATGTATTCATTCACTTATAATAAGTATACACTGCATTGAAGATTTTTTTTAATCATGAGCATCATGTATGCATTGCATTCATGTATACATATCCTTGTATTCATTCTCTCAAAATTTGCATTCCAAATTCTTTCTTCAGTAAATGAGGATTGCACATGACATTTAAAATGCTCAATAGCAAAGACACAAGTTGAAGCGGATAACGAAGAGAACTTACATGGCTACAAAATTTAGAGTTATGGATGGAAAATCCACAAAATTAGAATCAAAATCTCCATTTTTATGAATAATCCTAGGATAACTTTCTCAAGCATGACAATTGATACCCACAATTAATTACTATTACGTAAATTTTTGTCTAAATTAGATATAACCTTCAATTTAAAAAATTAAAACCCCAAAAAAATTGAACGACAATACAAGAGGGGATCAAACATAGGCTAACAATTAGAGAAATTTACGGATAGACATCAACAAACCATTAAGAATTTAAAAGCAAAAGATAAAAAATAGACACTATGTACAAATATTTTTATAGAATTCAATATGTAAAACTAATAAACAAGAAATTAAATCATATTTTATTTAAAGTAATGAAGAAGAAGAATTGACTAAATATTTACATAATCAATAAAAAGCACCATTCAAAAGAATCGTGTGTGTATGGGAAAGAAGAGAAAAAAAGGGAGAAAAAACCACTTTCCAATAAACAAGGACATCACGTTGCCAGCTCCTAAAATTATTTAATTTAATTAAAAAAAAAACTTCCCAATACGTGGGCTATTTATTGTAAAATTTAATTTTTAAAAACCATTTTTTGTCAAGAAAATAAAATACGGCTATAAGTTGCCAATTAGTAAAGTATAAATTTTAGGAATCACATAGTTTTAATATGAAATTACAATTTATTCTATTTAATTTTTAATTACATTAATCCGTGAAAAATGGGATGTCATGCTATCGAAGGCCCATTAATGACTAGCGAAGACCAGTGGTCCAGACAATAGCTAAAATTGGGCCTAGGCATCAGATGAGATTAATTGGGCTCAGTTAAAAGCATTTGCGTAAATTTGGGCCTTGGAATCTGGGCTGTGCTATTACCTGTGAAAAGGTTAATTAGAGGGGAAGATTGTATAAAATAACAAACTATTAATTCAAATTAAATGTTATAGCCATCATATATTTTATTTGTAATTCGCAGCAAACATCCCATTTTTTTGCCATTTGATTCGGTATACAATTAGCCATTTTACACATTTTGGTATAAAATGTATAAAATGCGTTTGTATTTGTATAAAGTGAGAGAAAAGTGTATATACAAATACAAATACATATATTTTTGTCATAGATACACTTATAATTATACAAATATAGATCTTATCATACAAATTATAATGTATAAATGAATTTATACAAAATTGAACAATTTATATAAAATTGGATGTATCTAGCGAATTATACAAATCAAAAGCTCCATAGCAAATATAAAATTTGCTATGGAGCGCAATTATGCAAACTATAGCTATAACATACAAATATGATTTTTATGTTTGTTATATGTAAAACTTGCTCTAATTAGAACGCCATTAAAAAGCTTATATCTCGTTAGACTTAGGTTAAATTTTTGAGAACAAAATTAAACCAATCCATTTGAAGGGCAATATCGCGCAATGAAATAATTTGAATGGGATAAAGTTGGTGTTATATTAACAGGTGAATGTTTTTTTGATTCAAGTCTTCAGTCAAGAAGTTATTTTAAAGTAATATGTGTTGCGTGCAGAGAGACTAACGGAAGCGGCTCCTCTCCGGTACCCTTTTCTTATTGCATTCCTTTCCGAAAATGTCCTTTTGAATCATTATCCACTTGCATCTTCAGCTTGTATTATTGAAGATACTAAAGAAAAAAACTCTTTTATTAATCCTTATACGATACAAATTTTAAATTGATCAAATTAAGGATTGTAAATTTATATCGAGTGATTAAAAAAAAACTATATTTATACATGATAAATAAAATAAATATCATTTAATAAAGAAAATATTTACTCAAGTAATATATAAAATAAAATCTTAATATTTCTTACAATTTCAGAAATACAATATTCGAAATACAAATATTTTTTTAAGTAACAGAGATATTGATGACATGCACATATTATAATTCACAAAACAAACGAGGGGAAAAAAATAGAATAATCAGCTGATACGGCGGCACAGGGTAATTCCATCACCAACCGGAAGCATACAAATCTCAATCCTTGGATCAGCCGCTAAAGCTTTGTTAAGTTCCAATACAAAGTCTCTATAATACCTAACATATTTCCTCAATGGAGCATCAGGTGGAGCGACCACTGAACCATTCCATAGGGTGTTGTCGTACCCGATCACACCACCAACTTTCACTAATTCTATTATCCTTTTGTGGTAGTTGATGTAGTTATCCTTGTCAGCATCCACGAAAATGAAATCATACGTGCCATGGTTATTTTTCTGTAAAAGAAATTAAAAATTTATTAGTTTAAGTTGATTAATTTTATTTTATTTTATTATCATTTAGGTAATCTGATAACACGTACGTCTTCAACTAATAGATCAAGAACGGGTAAAGCAGGTCCCTCTCGAAAATCAATCTTGTGAGCTACACCAGCTTTTTGGATTATGGGTAAACCAATTTCTTCGTAATTTTCCTTGTTAATATCCATTGCCAATATCTGCAAAAGCAAATACAAATGTTTTATTAATTGGGACAATAAAATGGCGTGCCCGACTAATACAATCAGTAAAATTCTACAATTTTTCAAATTATATATTTATATAATGTTACTTGTTCAAATTGAAGTGATTACTGATTAATTACTAGCGTTTGATTAGACAAATTCAGTAATTTTAGTTTAATGCAACTCCAATTTGAGTTAAATACTCCCATTATTATAAAGGACGAAATCATGAAATTAAAGTAAAATTATCAAAAGTTGAATGGTTTTGTGCTTAAAGTCAATCCAATTGTCCTTTTTTTTTCTTTTTTATCCCTCCCTAGGAGTTTCCACCCTTTTTGCTCCCTTGGTGACTCAAACTCGCAACCTCCGAGTTGGAAGTGAGGGGTGAACAACTCCCTCTCGTCGATCCAATTGTCCTTATTTTCTTCTTGGTGCGGATTTTTTTTTTCTCCTTTTTGTTTTTTATAGGGCAAGTTAGTGGAAATTTATATTTTTTTTGGCCTTTTTGGTTAAGATTAGGTGCATCTATATTTCTATAGCTTTAATATTTGATATTATTATTTAAAAAACAGAAATTAGCGATGAATTATTTAAAAAATTGATTAGCTAGGAGAGCGATTTAGTGATGGATTAAAATGCATGTGTTACCTTTCCATCATGTGGAAGAGCAAGAGCAGTAGCAAGAAGAGAATAGCCAGTATAGACACCAATCTCCATGGTGTTTTTAGCATTGATCAACTTCAACAACATGTTCAAAAATTGTCCTTCATCAGCAGATGTTGTCATAAGATTCCTGTTTCACACAAATATCCATAATTCAGTCAAAAAGGAAAACAAATTTTTAATCTTCTTTCATTAACAATTAATTAATTAGATATATAATTAACTCACCATGGATGCTTAGCAGTCAATTCTCTAAGCTCTTTCATGGGTTCTGGCTCTCTTGGGTATACACTCGTCTCCAATATGTACTGTAACATGTTCAGCCACAAATAACAAATCCAATTTTAATTTGCATCTCATCACCCTAGGTAATCGCAACGAATAAAATTAGTTTCTACGTCGTACTAAAGAAATTTGTTATACCTGGTAAAGAGCATCACTTTGCAAAAGACTCTTGTGGCCAACCTCTTGGTGTTTAGAGACTTGGTTTTCCTGTGGTGCAACTTTTTCAGCCATGTTATCTTCTTGAATGATTTCTTTTTCCTCTTTTTTTCTTCTTTTAATTTGTGATTTAGAAAGTAATGAAATGGAAATATATATATATATAATGTGTGAGGAATTTGGTTCACAAGGTAAAACTTGCATGACATATTGGGCCCACCAACTAACAAAAAATTTGGTGAGATTCCTTCTTGATGTGTTTTTTTCATTTTATGTTACATGTGGGACCCATGGAAGTTGTTGCAACAGTCTCAACCACTTGAATAAAAATACTTAATACGTCAGATAACGTCATGATTACCTGTTTAGATTTGTGACAGGTGTCCTGTTAATAATTTTACTAACAAATACTTCCCAAGTTTCCAAACGAATGACCTTATTTTCTTTTTAGTTTGTTCAAAAAGAATAATTTTTTTCTTTTTTGATAATATTTTAATTTTAACTTTTCACGTGATATGTTTAAGACCACAAAATTAAAGGGAAATTTTGTATAGTTGATACAACTTTAATTTAGGACCACAAGATTCAAAAGTTTTTTTAATTTCTTAAATTCCGTATCAAGTCAAACTAGATCATTCTTTGTGAAACAAATGGAGTATTCAATTTCCAAATATATTTAAAAGTTGCCTAAAAAAACCAAAAATATTCTTTTTGGTTGTTGATAAATTTATATGCTTTTTTCATGTTTATCCTACGTTATAAAAAAGGTGAGTTCATAACTTAAATTCAGTTTTTGTTACATGGTAAATATATTATTATATTATAGTGGAGACGATGATTTCGTATTAAAGTTAGAGAGAGTATCTTTTTTTTTTCTAACATGAAGGTGTTTATTTTTATATAATAAATATTAACCATGATCGAGACTATTGTATAATATAATTAAATAAATCGTGCCATTAGTATGTATTATTTTATTATATAAAATAACCAGGGATGTGGGAAAATGGAAAGGAATCAAATTCGTTTTGTTCTGCCATGCATGATATTTGGAGGCTTAAAATATATTTTTAAAAGGCATATATGTTGGTTATCAAACAAATAAAAAAAATGATAATATTACGTAACAAACATATGAAATAATTTATTTTACATTACATGTAAATCTCATTATTATTTAAAAAAAAAAAAAGATAAATAGAAGAAGATTGGCTTGAAGTGGGACCTGAGATTAGTAGACTTTATCAATTAGCTTTTGGTTTAGCAATGCTTAAATAAAAGTTTTAAAATATTTTTTCGGGAACATAGTTGAATTTTATTAAAAACAACTACGTATCTGAATACGATTTCAATTTAGCGGTGCCGACATGGTAAATAATGGCGGGTAATATATAATCTCTAATCAATATGTGTAACATCATATTGTCCATAATGACGAATAATAGATGAGTTACATACAATTTTTTATTCATCAATGAAAATGATGTTCTATATTTTCATTTTTCGTATATATGAATCTGAGAAGTGAATTAAAAATAAATTAATACTAAATGATTTATCTCAAATTTAGCACAATAAAAGTGTGCTCGGTGGTACGTAAACAAAAAAATTGTCAAACGGCTACTCATCCGCTTAGCTAACCTAAAGAATCAAGCAGAACATCTTAGAACTTATTTAAATGTGCTTATATCTTTTGGCTGGTAACTTATAACTTTTGATAGTATTTTTATTTTTTTAACTTAACAATAAATATTTAAAAATTATTCAAACTTAAAAGCATTAATAATTAAGTTAATCAACTTAGAAAAAAGAGTCACACCCATATGATATTATTTTCACTTTTTTTTTCTTATTATATATCATCCTCGATTATTTTTTTTAAAAAAAATGTCTCTTGCTTTCTTTTCTTTTCCAATATTCATCTTTTTAATTTCTTAAATTCGCATATATTATCGTTTAATCAGTGATTGGTGAAAAATCATTTTCTTTCTCTAGTAAAAAGAAAACTTTAAAGTCACTAAATTTTGATTTAGAATAACAAAACAATGATTGCAAGAGTTGGTAAACGGTGATCAGTGACTTTTTCCATTTATTTTTTTTCCTTTGAAGTAAAATAAGATAAAATGACGTCAAATAGCAACTCCACTTTGACTTTCTTGTACCCCTTTAATTTAGAATCTAAAGCATAATTACTATACATTTTAAACTAATATTTCTTTTAGTATATGGTGGAATCGAAATAAATTCAACGACATCAATTATAATGATTTGTTACAATAAAAAAGAGAATATATTAGATGTGCCTAATTGGATGAAGATTTTGAATTAGTTATTCAAAGTCCAGCTAACAATGTTAAGTTTTGTAGGTACGTTCACCAAGAATTTTTTTTAGAAGTATATAAAATATTAAAGCTTGAGAGACTTCTTTTGTCAAATTTGTTCCTTATTTCAATTTTTTCAAAAAATAAAATAAAATTGAAGTTCTTTTTCATTTATGATCATTTTTTTGGAGGATTAATTAATCTTTTTCAAATGAAACAAAAAACAATTGTCATAACAGTCTATGTTATAGTCTTTCTTCAGTTTTTTACAATTTGACTCTCGAAAAATGAAAAATACAATTAAAATTAGGATAGAACTTGGCAAGGTGATATAGGACGAGCCTTGACCCGCTAAAATTTTGACCCACCTGTCCTAATGTAACCTTTTTTCATTATTTTGCCTCGCCCCACCTTGTTCAGTCTAGACCTGCCCCCGTAGTGTGTCCTGCCTTGCCCTACCCTAACCTTAATAATACTGCCTCAATGACAAAATAGTTAGAATTATTGGAGTGTTTTACACCCTTTAAGAAAAAAAAATATATCATAAGTTAGATATTACTTTTTATTTTTGCCTTTATTAATTATCGTCAAATTAATCTTTAGAATAATTTAAAATATTTAAAGTTTTCCTTTTGACATTTTCCCCCTTTAAATGAATATAATATTCCCAGAGTTATACTTATGGGAGGATAATATATTTCGTATGGCTAAGTCAGAGGTGGTGGCTGGTTAGGTGCTTACCGGTGATTAGATTAAATTAAAGTCACTGATTAAATAAATGAAACTAATAATATAGTAATATAATATAATATTATAAAAGCCTCAAGTTGAGTTTTCAAACATATGTTTGTCTGTTGGTAGAATTTACTTGAGCGAAAAGTCTTATTGAAAATATTTTTATTTTATTTTTATAAGATAAAAATAAAATTGTGTAGATATCAATTTTTGCGGACCTTACTTATAAAATTATATTGAATTTGTCATTATTGTTGTTCACAATTTTTTTTTTACGTGGCACGAATATAAGAGGACTTGTAGTTATTACTAACAAACCTTGTTATATGATAACCAACAAACATTGATGTATTAGAAACATTAAGTCAGAAAATAGATGAAGCATGAAAAAAAATTGAACTCACAATTTGTTTGTATCTTTAAAAAAATTTAATCATGTCACTATTATTCAAGGTTTATGGATTAGTTCCTCTCATGGTAGCACGAAAATCTATTCTGTAAGCTCAATTTACAAAACCTAAACGAATTTAAATGGTGGAGCAAATCACACACTATATACTAATGTTTTTGCTTTTAAAAATGATGAAGAATGTTGTGAAAAAAGGGGAGACAAGTGCAGACATAAAGGCAGTGTCTGTTCGAATGGTATCATTCAGATGATTTGATCAAATCCAAAGTCTAGTGTGAGGAAAAACTTTCTTTATGAGCTAAGCTAGAAGATATGCTTTAAATTTTGTCCAATACATATATATAACTTATAAGTACAAATACTCTCATTTCCCAATTTCATTGTCCAATTCATACTTTAAATTTTTATTTTTTTTTTTTTAAAAAAACCAACAATTTGTTACACTTAACCAGCACTATGAGAGTTAATAAAAAAGTTATAGCTGTCTGTAATTGTTATCGGTGTATATTGAATGTATAACAAGTATTTAATTAGCATATAATTGGTGTATAACATATACATGCTATCTATACATAGATTATACAGTGAATATATTCGCTAAAATTGTATAGAATAAAAAATCAGGGTTAATTTTTTGTTGTGGGGTTATTGTGTTGTGTAAAAATCTTGAAATTTTCGCATGTTGTCCATTTTGAATTTCAGGACATATGTTTAGTAAATGAAACTCTTTTTCAGTTCTCTTGCTACTTATAGATTAGTTTGGATCATGATCCTAAAAATTCTTTGAGCTAGCAAATCGAAATTCTTAAAAAAAGTTAGACCAGATTTAAGAGTTTTATAAGTTATTGCAAACGTTAAACGGTAGTCTTGATGTTTTGACGTAAGGTTGAGCAATATTTGAGCAACATTATAATGATTTTGAGTTTATTGCCCTTTTTGCTGTTTGAACATCCCTCATCCTTATCGGCCATGTTACACAGTACAAGTAAAACTGTCTCCGTGTACTGACTCTGCTTAGACAATTTCTCCATACCGTAGGGAGACTTGGAGCAACATGAAAGTTATTTCGTATTATCTATTACTTAGGTTCGAGCTTTGGAATCAGTTGTTTGAATCCATATAAGCAAACAAGGTACAGCTCAAACTATATTCATACTGGAATTGACTCTGACATAGTGCAGGTCTAATAGCAAAATGTTTCAGATAACATTTCTAAGGCACACCAGACATACATATAACTAATTTACATGTTAGTGATATTTGTGAGTATATTAAGAATTGAACCAGTGTGCCATGCACCCACTTCAACTGAGTGTTGTGACCACGACAGCCATTGCCTTTTTCTTTGTGTGTGTATTCGTCTCCAAAGCTACGCGTAAAACTAGTAAACCGACCTGTAGATTGGCTGAACATCACTCCACCATCTCAATAGCTCTGATATTAGTTGTTGGACTAAAACAGGTCAAATATATTCTTAACATGACTTGATATTGTCTATTTGGATCAAAGTCGGCACATTTTTCCATGAAAAATCTCACCCCATTAAAACTTAAAAGTATCACTACACCGACTTTATTCGCATACCCAACAACACAATATACATATTATGGTCAAATGCAAGTCGTCAGTATATATAATCACTTCTACTTGTAGCAAGTCACATAACGAATTTCTTTCGAGTTCATTGACAATCAACCAGAAAGAGCTGTGCATGTTAAAAGAAGAGAAAAGGGGGACATCTTATTGAAAACAGCCCAAAAAGGTTGAAACTTTGAGTAAAAAGATTGACAATATAGATGAATGAATTTATGTTCTTTGCCTTCAAAATAAGTAGTAGAAAAATGTTACTGCTTTTGTGACTGAAACTCTGTTGCTTTTGTGACTAATGCACTTCTAATAGAACATGCTACACTTTTACTTTCACCGAGATTCAAAGAACTCTTGCATTTGTCAGATGAATAATCATTCAAATCCTCACAAAATGCTGAATAATCATCCCTTGATAACAACATATTATGAAGTATCGAACAAGCACCAATAGAAGCCACAACAGTCTTGATTTCTCCTTCAATCGGTTCGCGCAAAACTCCCCAATTTCTCAAGCTCTGAACGGCTATAACTGATGGCAAACGCATTACGTTGATTGCATTGTTGAAGTTCTCTTCATTTGATTGAGAAACAGGATCATCAAATGGTAACATTAACCAATTTAACAAAGGATAGTCTCCATTCCCAACTAAAAACTGAGGCACAACCACTCCATTTATCTCCAAACCTTGTAAATTCCTAAAAATTGTTCCTTTTTCAATATCTTGGAACAGAGTTGATGAATTTAAGACCTGGAAATCAGTTTTATCACCGCGAAAACCGGCTATAATACTAATAATTCTGGATGATGAATCAACCACTAATTGAGCTGCTATACTCTCTTCATTAACCTTAAATCTTACGCAACAGAGTACTCCACAGCAATTAGGAATACCCGAAATCGACTCAAATCGATTCGAAACAGATTCAAGCTCACCCGAATTCAAAAACCCAACCCAGAACCGGAAATTAGTACAGAGAACCCTACACAACTGTTTGAAACAAAACTTAGCAACAGATTCCGATACACTAAATCTCCGAGAAATATCGGAGAAATTAGCTCCGGTAGCCAATCGGAAAAGCCCAATTCCAAGCCTAGTTTCCGCAGCGAGATTAAGTGGCGAGTCAACCGGGTCACGACACTCTAACAGAGGCTCTAATAACCCACAAAGCCAATCAAAAGTAGAAGAATTGATATTGAAGAATTTCTTGAAACAATCCGGGTTACGTCGGATAAACGAGTCGGGTCTAACCAGTTTGAACCGGGTCAAACCGTCGCCGGCCGGGGCATCAGATTCTGAGAAATAGGTACGTTTTCGTTTACAACGCGAAAAGGGGATGAGAGAAAGAGTAGCGGATGTTTCAGAAACAGAGAGAAAATGGAGAAGAAGAGGTGTAAGAAAATCAGATAAAGAAGAATTAGTTATAGAAAGAGGATTTGATGAAGGGAAAATGACTGTAATTAGAAGGAGCAATTGAGCAATTAGAGAAGAAAGCATAGCAGCCAAATTTCGAGGATTCATATTTGTTGTTTTTGTGTATCAGTGAGTGATAGTTTTTGCTTTTTGTTTTGTCAGGTTTTCTTGATTTCAGAGCAAATCAAAAAGGGCTTTGCTCTGACAATCTGATGAATCTATTATATCTCAATTCGTTGACAAAAGTACAAAACAAATTGGGTTTTCAACTTATCACAATTATACACGTGCTTTTTTTTTTTTTTTTCTTCTTATTTTGGGGAAAAATTATTCAAGAAATATTCCAAATTCCTAAAGTTTCTTATAAGAGGAGAGTAAATTTATTGATCTTACCATTCGAGCAAATATATACCTATTTAGTGCGATTGAAAATAATAAAAGAATTTACTCTATCGATTTATTTTTACTTATTTATTATTTTAAAAATAGATTTTTCTTTTTTACATTATCGTTTTTGACTTATTAAAAAATATAATTATGTTTTTTTTTTCATGTTTTATCTTTAGCATTAATTACTTATTTTTCAAATCATATTTCAATATCTAATACTAAACATCAATTAATAAAGGCGGTATGGTAAAATAACAATGTCAATTATTGTTTTCTTAATGGGTGTGTGAAAGTCAATGTGACAAGTAAAAGTGAGGAAGAAGTAGTATTTAAAATTGGGAATGACTCATTTTGATTCTGAGATAGTCAGGTGTGTGTTTTTAATGAGGAAATTTCGCAAATAATCACTTAAAATAACTAGGCTACATAACTATAGTTTGTTAATTACGATTAGTAGCTACATGTTAAAGGGAGGAGAGAGACGAGTTAGAGAGGGCAGGTATACATATGTATTGTATATCTGGCGAGCAAGATTGGGAGAGGAAGGAGACAGGTGAACGATAGAGTACAGAGAGGCATATTGTATTTTTATATTTGTCATATAATTGTATATGTATAATTTGTATTTGTATATATATAATAGAGGAGAGAAACGAGAGAGAGGAAGAGATGAGAGAGACGCACATAATTATAGCTAAAAAGAGGTTGTGAGTGGTAACTAATTCAAACTATAGTTATGTTAGCTAATTAACTAGTATATGTTTGTTTATCCGCTCAATTTCCCCATTTTTAATTTGTCAAAATTAAGGGTAAATTTATGTTAAATTATAATGAGGAAAATATATTTGTACCAAAATTATAATCGAAAAAATATATTTGGATTAAAAATATAATAAAGAATATGTTTAAACTATTTAGTATAATATAAGAGTATATTTAATCATTGTCCGTATAATCAATATGATTCCACTTTCGTTTCTAAAGATTTTAGCTTAACCAAATTTAAACGCCTTAAATTCCATTTTTAAAAGAAAATTTTACTTTGTTAATTTCAGAGAAAAGGGAAACTAAGGGAGGAAATATATTTTTTTAAGACTCATGAATATTTTCCCACAAAGGGAGGATACCCCAAGATTTTCATTCCATTTTCAATTGAGGAAAAAATTCAAATTTACCCTTAGACAATTTCTTATATCTTACTTTTACTCTGTATGCTTTTGTCATATTTTTTTAATAAATATATTTATTAAGGACCATATATTCTTAATGAGAACGACTTTACAAAAGTATTTAACTAAAATCAGATCTCCACTTATAGTTTGAACCATTTTTGCAACTATTTTTAGTTTTTAATGTTGGTCCTCCACTTTTAATTCCTGCTACAAGAAGTATAATTTATTGGCACCCATGGAAACCATCAAGCCAAGTGTATTAATTTATGTGATAATATTTGAATGAGCATAAATTTAAAATTGATTTTTTTATATATAAAAAAGATTGTGGATTAAAACAAATTATATTTATAGCTATAAATTATTTTATTAAAAATAAAATTTTTTTTTTAAAATTAAATAATTGAATACTAAATATAAAACAAAATATTATTCTTTTTTATTCTAATTTTTTATTTTTATAAAGAGACATGAACTGAGAATTAAAATGCAACATAATGTTTCACTTGATTCGGATGTTAAATATAGTCAAACTTATCCGAAATCCACTCAGCACTAAAGAGTAAAGACACAAAAAGTAGATGCAAAAGCAAAAATTCCAAGTTTGTGTAATTAAATTATGAAAGAGAGGATTTAATAGATCAGTTTATCGATTATTTAAATTTTTATTTTGATGGTGAACATTAAATTTAGGTCTTGCAATTTTTATTTTCCTTTTTTTGAGCTCCAATTTTGATAAAATCATATAAAAAATAGAAATATATATTTTTTTAAAAATATATGAAAGAGGTCAAAAACCAAAAAAGTTGTCTAGCCTTTTAACATGGAAATGCATCTCCCTCTTCTTCCCATCATAATTTAGTTCAATATTTTAAGTTTGGGTGCTCTAGTCAATATCCACTTTTAATTTCCAAAAAACATAATTAAAGGTAGCTACTATTCGTGTGAGTTTATGGGTATCTCAATTAATTTGCACGTATTTTAATTAAATTTTCATATGATACTTTTTTCCCTTTCTTCGAGAGCTCACATCTTTTTATTTTCTTGATTATTTGAATCCATAATTTTATATATTTGATGAAAGGTGTTTATCGTTTAAGCAATCTCCTCTTATTTTTTAAGAGACATGACGAATACAAAATACATTCTAAAATAAATCTTTGTCAGGTTAAAAAATAATATAGAAATATATGCAATAATATAGAAATATATGCTCCACATGAAATGATTCAAACAGTGTTTAAGTAATTATTAGCTTAACACTATTCAGTTGAATTAATTCTATAGATTGAGTTACAAAACATAAATAATAGACTAAATTGTAAACATGTGAAATTGATTATGGAAAAACTAAGAGTTGAGCACCGATAATTAGTTATCAATGGGAGAAGTAAAGGCAATTGATAATGACAAATATAAGATTGTTGATAATTATGTATATAATTACTAGTCATTCTTATATTAACATGACTTAGTACGTATATATGATGATCATTATAATTATGATTTATTAGTTTATAATTTTTCTTAATGTGATTTTATTATTGTTTTTGTTGAATATTTCAGTGTCATTACTTATTTCACATTTTATGTTATTTTCTAAGAAACACTTTAGGTAATTTTATTTTGTTAGGACTAAAGAAATATTCAAAGCACGCTCAAAAAATATTTGTACGAAGATTTTATAATTAAAAAAATGAGAAAAATTGAGGTTAAAAAATTCTACTTTGGTTGGTTTAGGTTGATTTGATTTATATAATTAAAAATTCTAACACAACTAGCTTGATTTGGTATTTAAAACTCAAATCAACACGGTACGACACATGTACCTCTAATTACGATAAACTTTTAATCCAAACTCGCATATTGAATCGATTGATGATTGCAAACTCAATGAATCCTTGTATTCTCACCCCGTCAATTTTTATTTTATTTAAAAAAATATATTTTTGAAAAATATTTCAAATTTTAAAAGTTTCATTTTTTATGTCACCTCTACCCCACCCCCAGCCACCACCCCTTACTAGGCCATCCTCGTCAATTTTTTTTAATGGTGGATTTGTGGAAAATTGATTTGAGAGTGAGAAAATCAAAGACTAGGAATTTGATGTGTGTTGACAAATTATAGAACATCCATTTTAATTCAGTAAATTTTGAATCTTCCAAGAGGTTGAGGAAAAGTTAGAGTTTGAGTTTTACCCTAACTCATACTCTTTGAGAGGACGATATTTATTTTAATTAAAACACTAATTTTAGAGTTTAAATATAAAGATAATTAATCAATCCTAGTTTTATGGGTAATATATGGTATAAAATATTTAAAAGTGGTATTATAATGTATGTCTAAAAATGCATATAATTATTATATTTTAATTAATAAATTGAAATTAAGAAGAAAAAAAAATTATTTCATACTTATTTATTATTTAAGGTAAATTTTATTTAAAAAGAAACAAGAATAAAATTCCTTAAAAGTTATATTGTTGTTAGAAATAAAATGTGTGTAAGAAAAGAAATAATATAATATATATTAGGAAAAAAAGCATTTTGACTCATTGAAATAACAATTAAGTTTTTTTTTGACCAAACTAATAGCATAGGATTATTTTTGACCATTTAAAAAAAAACAAATAATGCATTTATCACAACTTAATTTCTCTCTCAGTTCTTAGACATAGAGAGAAAGAAACTCTATTTTTCTCTCTACCCATTTTTCATTCCTTCTCTATTCTTCAATGGAGATGTAGTGTGTTTTTTTGTAAAGAAAATTCCGTCACTTCACCGATCATCTGATTCTCAGGTATCTTGATCGACCCAATTAATTTTCTTGATTTTTTTTGGGTATTTGGGTAGTTTTCTTTTTGGGTATTTGGGATCTGCAATTCAGATACTAGGCGTTTATGTTCTTGTTCTTGTATTACTGACTATTTTGATATCTCTACTAAATTGTGAAAATTTTATGTGTTGATTACAGTTGGGTACTTCTTGAAATTAATCTTTTATCAGCATAATAATGTTTTTACTTTATAAGGTATGAGTTATCGAGTTTTCAGTTGTTATAGAATGAATAATGTTCTTGCATCGTAATTAGGACTAAAAAATAATCTAGGAAGCAATTAACATACCTAAAAACTTATTAAAGAAGTTCTCTGCAGAACCACTATAAGAATACACCAAAAAATGTTGAAACATGCTTCAAATGTTCACCCTATAAAAAGAGTTTCCTTGTGCCTTAGTTATTTTGAAGGAGGCTGTGAAAGCCTGCAGCTCGAAATTAACAGATGCTTTACCAATTGTGTCTTCTAGGTTCTGCTCGACTTGTGATTGCTGTGAACTGGTTCTATACACTGCTGAAATTACTATCTTAGTGCATCAGAAGTTATATAACCAATTTAGGTTATCTTATATTTTTACTTTTCTCCAGTGATATTATGCTTTAACCTTTTCAAGATATCAACTATTGTTAATTATGTTCTCTGACAGAATTTCCTCAATAGTGCACTAAAGGCCTTGGTTTGTCATAATTGGCCAAGATGCAAAGGAACAGAAGCATACTAGATTCCTTTCCAGAAACTATCGATCTTAATCAGGGATCTGTTCCAAGTAATGCTTCTGGAGATCCGACATCCTCTTGGGATAGCTTGCGAAATTCAATGGAGGGTCGATTATCGAATTCCATGCTTTCTTCTGCTAGAGAAAGTCTTACACGTGCTGATGGTATTAGTTATAACACACAGAACTGCAGTGCGCGAGATCAAGGCGAGTCGAGCTCCAGTGCCAATTTGCATGGCATTGGACATGCTAGTCATTTGAGAATAGGACATGCTTGGCCGTCTTCATCAAGTAATCATGTGCTGACTAATTCAAATTCAGAAGAGAGGCGATTTGGACCATCCAATGTCCTCCATCCTGACAGTTCAACAAGTGGTTATGGTGGAAATCATTTGATTGGCAGCCCTACTATTTTACCAAATCTGGCTTCGGCTCACAGTCCTGCAAATGCTAACTTAAGTGGCATATACAACAATGGTGACACTCGGCTGGTTATGAGACCAAGTGTATCTTCAACTGTCTACACTTCTAGCAGCAGATGGGAAGCGGAGCATCCTGCTTCTGGTGTCTCTTACAATGCTGGTACTTCTTCAGGTAGATCTAGTTATCGGCCTGGGTTCACTGATATATCAGGTTCTCCCATGGGTTGGGGTTTATCCTACAAGCGCAAGGTCCTTGAAGGCAGTTCTGGGCAGTCTTGTGGTAGAAGTTCAAGCTCCAATGCACAACCTGAGAACATTAGACCGCACAATTTTCCAAGTCAACATGGTGCTTCCAGCAGCTTAAACATATCACCAGCCTCTGCAAGCGTGCAGAATAGGATTGGTACAAGAGTGACTGCCTCTGACATAATTCCTCCTCTTAGTGCTAGTGGAGTTGCGGAAACCTCTGCCAGAAATTCTGGGAGTGGACAAAATCTTGAGAATCATGATACAGTTACATTTGGTTTACTGGCAACTAGGACCAATTTAGGGTATTCTAGTGTTGGTTCTACTCTTGTGACTCCTCAACCTATTTCAGTATCTAATTATTTGGGATCCAGACAACCAATTTCACAGTCAATGAATGCAGGTAACTCAAGAAGCCATTCTGGCCTAATGTACGTTTCTGGTGTTTCAAGTGGTTTGCATCCAGTTCCCCGGAATGTATCTCCTAATTCACGAGGTGGTAGTTCATCAAGTCTAAATGTGGTTTCTCCTGATAGTGAGGATGAAGCTAACTTCTGGAGCTCAATAAGAAGTAATAGGGTACCTCTTCCATTTGTTCCTGCTCCTGAGTCTGGAAATATGGTACAGGATTCAACTAATTGGAGTTTAGCTACTTCAAATGGAAGCTATTCCAGAAACATGCCTTCTAGTTCTGCACTCAGCCGTGGGCCAAGTATGCAAACTTCTACTACTGCAAGGACACCTTATCAGAACTTAGCAACCAGTAGTACTCATAGTTCTTCAGAAATTTCTCCTAGGACTCTCCTACCTCCTGTTGAGTCCGAGTCTGGAAGTCAGAGAGGTAATTTTCCCCTGCTATCATCAGCTGCTTCTCCTGTGGAGGAGGCAGAGATATCATTGCGATCTAGTAGCCGGGGATCTAGTAGCCGACGTAATCATCGAAACCACCTAATATCATCTTTAATGACCAATTTTCCAAGTAATGAAGTGGATGGATCGCGTGGTTTAGCTTCTGATATCGAGGGTCGCCACAGACTGGTACGGGAGGTTTGTGTTTTATAATAGTATCAAAACTGTTGTACTTTGGTTTGTCCATGAATGTTTTCAACTGTCCTCATCTTGTATCTGGCCTGAGGAAAGTATAAATATTTCTTCTTGTATTTTTACTTTGTCTTCCTGAAGATTTCTTCCTTTCATCTACCTATTTGTGTTGCCCTTTTTTCTTACTTGCTCAACTTGTGATTAGTATTTAGTTCAGGATTAGTGGATCATGTACTGGCCCAACATAGTGCAAGTATTGGTATCACACATGAACAGAAGCACATGCCTCCTTATAGTTCTTTTGACAATTAGCATGGAGTATACCTTCTGGATGAGTTAAGAATTGCAATTTGCTTAAGGGGTCATTTGGTAGGATGTTCAAGAATAGTACTGAATATGGTTTTTTTTTTTTGATGACCGTGGTGAATATGGTGTATTACTAATGCTGAGAATAGTTTTGTTGGGATTATTTCTAGAGCTGTGTTGCCCACAACTTGGAACTTAGAATGAATGCTATGTCTCAATGAATATGAATCGAAGCACCTATACTTTTTACCTTAATATTTTCAGAAGCTGATACTTTATGGTTTCACTCTTTCTAGTAATTGGGTGTAGCATGATCTTCAGTTGTCCTGGATTTTGGTTGTGCCAAGTTCACTTTTTGAATAAATCCAGCTGGTTTTATGTTGCTTCATGCCGTTATTTTGAGATAGTTTTGATCTACGGTTAATTTTCTCATTACTTATGAAATGTTGCTGCTTGCATTCAACAGATTCGTCAAGTCCTACATTCCATGCGGAGGGGCGAGAACAGGCGATCTGAGGTTTTATTTTCATCCTTATGATACCCTAATGAATGCTCGGCTTGTTTACGCGTGTACTTTGTATGAATAATATGTAGTTCATGATCTGAACACCGTGATGGATGAAGTTTCTATCGATTTGCTGAGCTGTGAAATGTTATAAACATAATTACTTTTAGTTGTTATATTTGCTCCATAAGCTGAAGGGGTAGAAATATGGCCAGAATTGTAACATGTCCAGCCATAGATATCTGGATGGAAAACAAATTACCTAAGTTCTGTTATTTTCGACGACGAGTGATATATTTACTAGACTGCCAATTAGGTTGTTTGGGTGAAAAATATTTGTCAGAATTTGGTTGATGATGCTTGTAACCCGTGCTCCACAAGCTTAAGTAAGAGAGATGTTTGTCCAGAATTTGGTTGATGATGCTTGTTACCTATCTTTCCTCTTTTTGATGAGGTGAAATATAAGGTGAAATAAGCCTAAAGAAGCCTATTAACACTTACCTGCCTAAACCATGCAAAGATTCCAGAATCAATCCATTAGCAGCAAGATACGATACGGCTCAGCCAAAAAAGGTGAGCACCTAGCGCGAGCCTTCAACACCGTCTTAGCCTTCCCTGAACAGGATCGCTCCCACACGTGTATGCGTTCGTTAACTTGCATTGGTGGTTTCAATGAAAAATATTTCTCAGCAGTTTTTCAATGGTGCAATATCCTTATTTTTAGCCTTTCTCTTAGTTTTTACTTAATATTATCCTTACTAAGATGTTTTTATTTTTATTTTCCATCCTATCCAGATTTTTGTAGTTCTTAGTGGCCTGTTATTGTTTTTTAGATGATGAAACCTAATTGCATCTGACTGGATTATAAAGCCTTCACATCTTGATCCCTTGTTAGCAGAAAGGAAGCTCACTTAATCTAGACTTATCTCCTCATTACATGGTTGTTAATGCTAATGAATTTTGGGTCCTTAGTAGACACCAGTGGTTCATTTTTTTATAATTTTTTTGGCAGGATTATATGATGCTTGATTCATTTCTCAACGGCGCTGCAGAAATTCATGATAGACATAGAGGCATGAGGCTCGACGTTGATAACATGTCGTACGAGGTAAATATGGTTGTGTTTTGCTATCACTAAATTTTGTAATAGATTTCTCATATTGTACTTTGCATTCCGTAGGAATTATTGGCATTGGAAGAACGTATAGGAAATGTGAACACCGGATTGAGCGAAGGAACCATTTTGGAACGTATGAAACAGCGAAAGCATGATTCAATATATGGAGGGTCATCGTCGCCTTGCTGTATCTGTCGGGTGAGACTCTTTCTAATGGTTTTGCACTATAATTAGTTGAGAAGGATTGTTGAATAAATCTCGTCAGTTTTCTTTTACATTAATCAGGAGGAATACACAAGTGGAGATTACATGGGCATATTGGATTGTGGACATGAATTCCATAGCAGTTGCATAAAGCAGTGGTTAATGCTGAAGAATGTGTGTCCTATTTGTAAGAATACAGCCTTAAATAAATGAAATGCAACCAAACAAAGATAAATTCCCCTCCTTCAATTCCCAACAAAAGAATTCTTGTTGTTACTATTTTATAACTCATGGGATGTTTATTTATTTTGATGTGGTAAATCCATAGAAATCTTGTTATGATGCTTGTTTTGAGTAACACTTCACAAGTTTTTTCTTTAACCAAACAATGTGTTTAGTTTTGGTGGTATTTGTCCATTCCTTTAATCATTCATTATTCATTCAAAATTGTAAAAAATAGTTTGCAAGAACAACTCATTAATTCTGCTTGGTAAAACTAGAGAACATTCATTCTATGTTACATGTATTAATATACTTGCATTTGAGATTTTGGTCAAGGAAAAATTGCGTGAGATTTTTTACCGTCTTACAATAATGTGGATCCAAATCTTAGGCTTTCCAGTTTACTTTTTTTTGTGAGACAAAAAAATGTCTCAAATAATTAATGTCACCAGTGTAATGATCATCGTTCATCATTTTTAAAAACTTGAATTCTTTTCTTGTTGTAATCGGCTCAATGACCATCATTCATCATTTTCAAATACTTGAACCTTTTTCTTTTGTTTTGCAACTCGTACACATATATTTTTTGTTATATATAGGTGATTCTTAAGATAGATTATGCTTTTAGATACATGATTTAATACTGAGTATTCGGGGAAATTAATTATTTTAAAAATGAAAAATGGTCGGTAACATATTGAAAATGACTTGAATATTTTTTTTCCACCTACTTGATCATAATTGTGTTTAACGTTAATTTTTGGATCGAAAATATGCCTCTTCAAATCAATTGAAGATTTGAAGCTAAAAAGACATAAAATCTGTTAGAGGGAAAAGCCGGAAAGGAAAATGCAAAGAGAAACAACAAAAGCAAGCATAGAAAGAGGCCAGAAATTACTCAGAAAACCAACAACAAATGAGTCATACTCGACGGTGGCAGTACCTAATTATTCCTTAATATAATTCTTTAACCTGATATACATAATTTCTTTAAGCCGAGCATGTATTTTTTGTTGCAAAATTTAATTTGATGTGTCTTTTTTATTTTTTATGATAAAATATAAATTTATACTTCAAGTTTTATATTTTAAAAAAATAATTAAAAATCATGATTTAAAATTTTAAATCATGTTTTTTTTTTTGGAGAATTTGAAATTTCAAATCATAATTCCAAATTGCATGTCCAGATATTGATTTGAAATCATAATTTTGTTCGCATATCCAAATGCAAGCTTAAATTAAATTTCAATTTTAAGTTGAATTCTAGCATATTGTGATGGAATTTCAAGAAAAAATATATAGTGGAACTCAAATAAAAAATTGTCTCATAACTCTAGGGTTGGGTATGAAATACCAAAAATCTAATTATCAAATTGAACCGAACCAATTTTTTTTGTTATTTGGTATTGGATAATTGGGTATTCGGTATGGTATCCATGAGTAAAATTTTAGAACTAAGGTATTCGGGTTTAAGTGTGGTATGAGACATTAGTACCATTTGGTATTCGGTATTTCCCAAATACCAAATTATTTAGTTAATGAAGGTCGTATATCAACATGTCCATTACTCATTAGTACAAATCCAAAGAGAAAGTTAAAGAATAAACATAAACAACTCAAATATATGTCTTTTAGTTGTATCGATTTATTTTTCTTGATGTCTTCTTACTTATTGATCTTCAAATATATCGTGCATCAACATAAAAAATAGAAATGATTGCAATAATAGTATTAACTTTGTAATACAATCGGCTATAACTTCAATACAATATAAAGAATACTATACCAAACCAAAATTTAATTTACCAATTACCTAATTATCGAATCGAAATTTAAAATTTTGGTATTTGGTATCTATTTTTAATTACCAATTATTCAATTACTGAACCTGAAATTTGATAATCCCGAACCAAATACCAAATGCCCATCCCGACATAACTTTGATTCTAGCTGTGGTAGATTCAGAATTTTCACCGAGAAAGTAACTATTTTAAAGCTATTTAAACCGACTTATAAACTCTAGTCAATTAGTAACATAAATAAATATTGTTACGAGTAGGTGTGCATATCAATCGATTCAGTTCAATATTAAAATTTATTGGTTCGATTTATCATTATTGAGTGCTTGACATAATAAACCGTTAAGATATCAGTTATTGATCATTGTCAGTCCAATTTTATGTTTAA
>JAJOOH010006137.1:0-23333 GCA_029582605.1 Solanum gracilifrons
TATCTCCTTTTTGCCATTTCGCCGATTAAACCGACATTATTGATTTCTTTTGAGGATTTTCAGTGTTTATGGAGAATAATTTTATAGATTTTCAGGAGAGTGTGGAGAGGTGGTGGTATCGCAGTGGTGGTGAAGGAGATCTCGGAGAGGGTGGTGGCTTTGTGGTGGTGATGGGAAGACAAAATTGATTTGGGTAAAAGAAATGGGTTATATTATGAAGTGGGTCGGGTCGGATTAAAATTGGGTAATTTAAGTAAAATCGGGTAATTTTAATTGATTTGGGGCTTTTCATCCAAGGAGGGGTATATTTGTTAAGTTTATTGACGGCAGGGATAAAAATAACTTTCTTTTAACGGCAAGGATAAAGTCAACCAATAAAACAAAGTTGAGGGATAATTTTGACCCTTTTCCCAATTATTTATCATTTTTTTTGTTGAAAAATAGGTTTTACTAGTGAAGAGTTGTTGGAGCCTTAGTCGTCACTAAAAATCACTCCAAACCTTAATTAGTGGCAATGTTTTTTGATTTGTGGCGACTTTTTTCGTCGCTAAAAAGTCTAGCTCTTTTGTAGTGAATCCTAGTTGGCAACGTTTAGGTGGAGGGATTAGTCCCATATGACTTGCCACATCATTAAAAAATTGGATAAACTCTTGAGGGTATTTGTGGTATCTTGAAATAACGGCGGGGGTATTTTTTATCCCAAAATGTAATGAAGGGTATAAGTGGTCTATTTCGCATAATTCAGGGGTACTTTTAATCCTTTTCCGTTCATATATTAACCGTTAGATAGGGAACCATGAGCTTCAGGCCTTAGGATTGTGAATGAGCAGAGGAAAACTGTTCTTCTTGTTGTTTCCATATTTGCTAGCTTATATTTTAATTAACTACTTTGACAATACGATATTATTCTACTCTTCTTGTAAGATGTTTTATCGGGATATATGCCAAGGGCACCTTTAAAAGAATAGACAACATGGTCGTGGTTGTGGGAGGCTCCATACAACCACGTAACACTCTTTAAAAGAATGTTAGTGAACCATCAACCCCTATGTCTCATGACCGGGTTGGTTCCATTTGTTTTGTCGCATGAGAGTAATTTTCAGCAACTTGTACATATTTCTCAAAATGTTGATACTCACTACTCAACAAGCAAATCAAGAGTGTAACAATGTGGTCAAAATCACTGTTCTCTTGTATTGATAATGATAACAAATCAAATTAGACAGAGAATTAAATTTATGGAAAGACAAGTACCTAGATTACAAATCAAGAATATAAAAAATTAATATATTCCATAAATTTTTTTTAAACATTTATATAAAAGTGTACCCGCATGCATGCACATTTATAATTTTTAAATAAATATTTATACAATCAGTTTAGATCTATTTGTCAATTGTTTTCCTCTTAAAAGTAAAACCAACCAAATTTTATTAGTTTTCAAAATTATAAACTAAAAGCAAACCAAAAAAAGTAGCAAATTAAGAATTACATAGTCAAAACTCGGCGCCCAAATCTAAAATATATTTTTTGGCACACCAAAACACTTTTAAAGGTTAAATAATTTATTTTCAGATAAAGATTTGAATTAAATTTGAGTATCTTAAGTTGGAATTTCCTTCATAGTTGGTGACTAGATGGATTGTTTTTTCTTGAACTTTAAATGCAGAAATTAGAACGTGGTTGGTAGTACGTAGCTAGTAGCACACAATAAGATTAGATTTCACATATAATTTTTCCATCAAATATATAAAATAATATTAGTATAAAATTAATTATTTAGGTGTTAGAACTTTAACTACTCTAATTTGAATAATTAAAATATCTATTTTATGTAATTGACTAATGAAATGAATTGAATATTTGTGTGTAAGTTATTAGTTTAGACCTTCTTTTGAATATCATCATAATTCTCTATTACATGAGTATATGTAAATTAAAGTCGAACAAATAATGATTACCGATTTAACGTATCGTAAAATACCTAAAATGAATTTTAAAATATCCAAATTAATTTGATATGATAATGATATAATATTTTAAAAAATCAAAAATCAAAATTACCATATCAAAGTTTTCAAATATTGTGCCATGCCTATCCCTATTAAGCAATGATAAATAGTATAAATTTTTTACTATATCACCCTTTAAACATAATAAATTCTATATTTTGAAAAAACAGTGAAATATGAATATTACTTAATAATAAATAAGGTAAAATAAATAAATTATTTCTTTATTTTTTAAACTAGACAAGTAAAAATGAATATTAATTTTCTTATAGTGAACAAATAAAAATGAAGGAGAAAAATAATTTTGAGCATATATTTTTAATATATGTACAAATAATATGAACAGAAGGGTAAGAATATGATGAATAACAGAAGAACAAATTAATTAAGAAATTAGTTGCGATCTCAACGTCACACGCGGTTTTAACTCCCCCGTAAAATAAACCTTAATCGACTATTAAACTCACTCCATAAGAATCAGAGGTTTTTCCAAAAAAAAATTAAGTGGAATTAATGAAACTGGTTGAATCCAATCAAAATCGGATATAATTGATTTCTCATTTAATGTGGCCCTTTAAAAAAAAAAAAAAATGAGGGCACAAAGGCCCATTTATTGACAAATAAGAAAATTAATGTGGCCCTTTAATTTGCTTCCCAAGCATTATAATTTTTTTTTATACTTTCTTTAAAAATTCTGTCAATGAGTTACCACTTAATTTTCAATTAAAACTCGTTCGATTATGTTGTTTCCATCATTTTTGCGTTAAATATTAGTAGTTTTATTTGCTTCAAAAGCCAGATATATAATTGATAACAAAAGCTCCTAGGCTAATTAGTTACTACACTATTTTTAATCAAAGATTATCTAAACGTGTTCAAATAACATTTGAATACTTATTAAGATTTGGTATAATAATTGTCCATCTAGCTGGCCAAAGATCTTTTCCTATAACCTACTTTTAGTTAGACCATTGTCATTACTAACAACTTGCTATTATTAGTTTGTCAATTTGCCTTGGGTTTTAACAACACTGTCGTCTAACTTGTAGAAATTACAAAAATATTGTCTAATATTTTTAATTTTATTTTGAAAAAAATAATATTACTGGTTGTTTTTTCTTTTTGTTGAAAGAGTACCTAGTTAATTACTCCGTTCTTTCACGATTATTTGTTTTGTATATTAAAATAATTTTTTTATTTTTGTTTATCCATTAAAATGACTTTTGTTACAAATCCATTTAATGGTGAATGTTTTACTTCATCTATTCCTAACGTAATGTATCTATTTATTACATTAATTAAATACTATTCTAACGTATTTGTCAAATGCTGTAAAAGGATGGTTTGAATATCCTATAAAAGGGTAGTCTTTCACCCTTGTGAAACACACTTGAAGAGAATAAATAAATCCTCCCAACTTTATACTTTCCATCACAATTTGTCTTCCTTACTTGTTTAGTATTATTATATTTTGCTCTTATTTTACAACACGTTATTAGCACGAGTTTCTAACCATTGAGACGTACTTAATTCGGGATTATCTTTTTTTCCTAAAAGTTAATCAATTTTCTTTTAGAGTCACGTATAAATTTATGTGTTTATAATATCTCTAATAGGACTTGCATAAATCTTTGATCTGTATTTTAATTACTGCATATATAACTTGCTTTAGGTATTATTATGATACTTTACCAGGCATAATAATCAATACGTTTCAAGTTTATATTGTTATGTTATGTATATGCTACTAACTTATAACTCTAAATTAAATACTAAGCAATATGATAACATGATAGTTCGAATACTCGTAAGTATTTTCTTGTCATACATTTTGTGTGTCATAAAGAATATAGTATCGTATTAAATACAGCTTGAAATTATTACTAAACTTTGACGTTAATTGAAACTAGTAATAAATACTTAAAACAAGTAGAAAATATATTTAAATCTTACCTTTTCAATGCTTCATGAGTTTACATTTTTGTTTCTAACATTAATGTTCATGCATATAATATATTTTATACTCATCCTATACTTTATTATTTAAAGTATTAATTTGTCATTTATAATAAACAAACCAACATCATAATATTCACTCAATTATTTTATGATAGTTTTCATCATGTTGAATTTGTCAAAGCTTGAATTTGTGGCACTTGACATTTCTGGAAAGAACTATTTGGCATGGGTACTTGATGTTGAAATTCACCTTATCGCTAAGGGTCTTGGTGATTGTATAATAGAAGGAAATAAGGCATCAAGTCAGGATAAAACGAAAGCTACGATTTTCCTTCGTCCTCATCTTGATGAAAACCTGAAGGTTGAATACTTAACAATGAAAGATCCACTTGAATTGTGGATAGGCTTGAAAGGGAGGTATGACCACCTCAAGGCAATGGTATTGCCAATAGCTCGTTATGAGTGGATGCACTTACGGTTTCAAGATTATAAAACCGTAATTGAGTATAACTCTGTTATATTTATAATCACTTCCCAATTAAAATTATGTGGGGAAGTTATAAAAGATGAGGACATGTTGGAAAAGACACTAACTACTTTCCATTCCTCCAATATGATATTACAACAACAATACCGTGAAAAGAGTTTTAAAAAATACTCTGAATTAATCTCATGTCTTCTGGTGGCTGAGCAACATAATGACATTTTAATGAAAAATCATGAAGCTCGTCCCACTGGAAGTGCTCCATTACCGGAGGCACACAAGGTAGAAGCACACAGCCAATCTGAAATAAGACAAAATAATCGAGGCCATGATAATGTGTGTGGACGTGGCAAAGACAAAAGACGATATAATAATCGTCGAGGTGGTGGTCATAATAAAAGGGAGAACAATATGGGTTCTCAAAATAATCCTTCAAAATGCAAGGGTGGTCACTGTCATCATTGTGGCCTTAAAGGTCACTGGAAAAATGAATGTCGGGCACCTGAGCATTTTGTCAAGTTGTATCAAAATTCCTTTAAAAGGAAAGGGAATAAAGGCGCCTCTTCTTCTAATGCTCGAGTAGAGTCACATTTGACTCTCAAAGATGATGTTAAAGAAAGATCTTCTCAAAAATATGATGAGAATGTTGAGGCAAATTTAGCATTGAAAGATGATGCTTTTGATGGGCCCTATGATATTACTCATCTAGAAGCTGAGGACTTCTTTGAGGATCGCAACTAAAGATTGATAATTGAACTGGAAAATAAATAATGTTGTTATGTACTTTTATTTTTATGAAGATGAATAAAATTTCTCAGTCTTCAGTTGGATCCAAGATGATTAATGGAAATATGTGCCTTCTGGACAGTGCCACAACTCATACAATACAAGAGAAAAGAAATATTTCTCTCATTTGATTATGAAAAAGGCATATGTTAATACAATATTCGGTAGTACAAAGTTGATTGAGGGCTCATGAAGAGCGGTCTTATTACTACCTGGAGGAACATTATTGAAAATTAATAATGCATTGTATTGTAGTAAGTCTTAAAGAAACTTGTTAAGTTTCAAAGTTATTCGCCAAAATGTCTATCGTGTTGAGAATGCAAATGAAGGAAAGGTGGAATACCTTTATATTACTACGATAAATGCCAAGAAGAAAACTGTGCATGAAAAATTACACGTATTGGTACGATTGAATCACATGTCGTAGTAAATAAAAGGTTTACTGATTATAATAATTTTATCATTTGGCATGACCGGTTGGGCCATCCCGGTTATAATATGATGCGCAGAATAATTGAGAATTCACATGGGCATACTTTGAAGAACCAAAATGTTCTTCAATCAAAGGAATTCTCTTGTGCTGCTTGTTTACAAGGAAAGTTAGTTATCAAACCATCAACGACTAAGGTTGGAGTGGAATCTCTTGCATTTTTGGAACAGATACAAGGTAATATATGTGGGCCTATTCACCCTGAATGTGGACCATTTAATTATTATATGGTCTTGATAGATGCATCTACAAGATGGTGTCATATGTGCTTATTATCAACTCGCAATATGGCTTTTGCGAGATTGTTGGCTGATATAATAATGTTAAAAGCATAATTTTCAGATTATGCAATAAAAACAATTCGTCTTGATAATGCTGGTGAGTTTACATCTCAGGCATTTAATGATTATTGTTTGTCCACTGGAATAACAGTTGAACATCATGTTGCACATGTTCATACTCAAAATGATTTAACAGAGTCATTGATTAAACGACTTCAATTGATAGCTAGACCATTGTTGATGAGTACAAATTTGCATGATTCGATTTAGGGGCATGCTATTTTGCATACAACGGCACTTATGCGCATAAGGCAAACCAGTTATCATTACATCTCCCCATTGCAATTGGTTTTTGGTCAGGAGCCAAACATTTCCCATCTTAGAATTTTTTATTGTGCGGTATATGTTCCAATTGCTCCACCACAACGTACAATGATGGGTCCCCAAAGAAGGTTGGGGATATATATTGGGTATGAATCTCGTTCTATTATAAAATATTTGGAACCTAGAACTGGAGATTTATTTACGGCAATGTTTGTTGATTGTCATTTTGATGAATCAGCATACCCAACATTAGGGAGAGAACAAAAGAAGTTGGGACATGAGATAGATTAGAATTCACTTTCACTGTCTCATTTAGATCCTCGAACAAATCAATGCGAGCAAGAAGTTCAAAAGATAATTTATTTACAGAATATTGCAAATCAACAGTCAGATGCATTTACTAACCTTTCACGGGTTACTAAACCATATATCCCAGCTGCTAATGCTCAAGTTCGAGTTGATGTCCCGATAGGATAAAATGTTAAGGCAAACGAGTCTGAACCACGGTTAAAACGTGGTAGATCAATTGGTTCCAAGGATAAAAATCCTCAGAAAAAGAAAGGAATAAATGATTAAGATGATTATAATATGGAGGCAATTTATCATGAAGAGCTCCGAGACGTAATAAATGACGATACCACTGAGAAGGTCCATGTACCTGAAAATAATGAGAATGAGGAAGTCACTATAAATTATGTCTCTACGAGAAAAATGTGGAATTGAAATAATATTGTAGTGGATAATATTTTTGCCTATAATGTTACAGTTGAAATAATGCAACAAGATGAGGATTTGGAACCAGGATCTATCAATGAATGTAGACAGAGAAATGATTGGCCAAAATGGAAGGAAGCAATTCAAACAGAATTGGCTTCACTTGAAAAACGTAAAGTTTTTGGACCAATAGTTCGAACACCTGAAGGTGTCAAGCCAGTGGGGCACAAATGGGTTTTTGTGCGAAAACACAATGAAAATGGTAAAGTCGTAAGATATAAAACACGACTTGTGGCACGAGGTTTTTCGCAAAGGCCTGGCATTGATTATGAGGAAACATATTCTCATGTGGTAGATGCAATTACCTCCAGGTATCTAATAAATATAACAGTTCATGAAAAGCTTGAAATGCATCTAATGGACGTTGTCACAACCTATTTATATGGCTCACTAAACCATAATATTTTCATGAAAATCCCTGAAGCACTTAAAGTGCCTGAGGCATATAAAAATTCTAAAGACGGTTGTTCAATAAAGCTTCAGAAATGTGGTATAATCGTCTTAGTGAATACTTGTTAAAGGAAGGGTATCAGAATAACCCTATTTGTCCTTGTATTTTTATACGAATGTCAAAATCTGAATTTGTAATAATATCTGTTTATGTTGATGACTTGAACATCATCGGAACTCCTAAAGAGCTTTCAAAAGTTGTTGAGTGTTTGAAGAAAGAATTTGAAATGAAAGATCTTGGTAAGACAAAATTTTGTCTTGGCCTTCAGATTTTTTTAAAAAAATTAAAGAGGGCTCAACGGCCCATTTTTCCATTAATGTAAAGTAGATTATTACATCTGCCCAAAATTCAAAAGAAAAAATCATAAGAAAAAATATAAAACTAAAGATAAGGAAAGAAATAAGAAAAGACACAACAAGAAAATGTCTGGTACCGTGACCACCAGATCTGTGCTCTTCTTCTTGGTTCCTTCCAACCTCAGCACATCCAAAGGGAACCCCATTGGAGGTGTGAGCTCTCGGAATTCTTCAAGATTATTACTTCTGGTATTTGAGGTACAACAAAGCACTGCAATATCATGTCAACCCCCAATTCTCCGAGATCTGGTTTATAGCCAAGTTAGATTGTATCCAACTTTTTGTTTCATATGTATCATCCTCTCTATTCTTCAAACTTATAAATGTATCCTTGATGTAGCTTATGTAAATATGTCATGATACCCTCAATTCCGACCATAAGCTAAGAAAATTGTGTTTTGCTACTATTAATC
Source organism: Solanum gracilifrons (assembly GCA_029582605.1). Classification (NCBI taxonomy): domain Eukaryota; kingdom Viridiplantae; phylum Streptophyta; class Magnoliopsida; order Solanales; family Solanaceae; genus Solanum; species Solanum gracilifrons. Next base: position 8,331 of record JAJOOH010006137.1, read on the forward strand.
ATGATTTCTTTCCCTTTCTAGATCCCGATGGGTTGAGTCTCAAGAGACTAATACCACCATCTGAGATCAAAGATTGGGCGAGAAAGTCACAACTTTTAGTAGCTAAAAAACATGTAAACTTTTGCAGATTACAAAGAAAAATTGGAGTCAGCAGCTTACCTTCCATCAAAACTAATGTCCTGATTTGGTATTACGCGAACACCCCAATGCTCTCACCAGGTGCAAATACTCAAACCATTATGAAATTACTTCAGACAATAGTTAACGAATTTAGATACTAACAACCAACTCCCTTTTATTTCTACCAGAACTTGTAATCTACATAAATATGTTATCATTGTATTGATTCAATCTACTAGTCTTCTTCTAATGTGAGAAGTGCCACTCTTGTCCAAGTTTAGAATTCTCCGCCCTTCCATAGGAATGTCTTGAAAATAACTAAATTGATAATCACCTGCAAAATCAAAAACTAGGTTAGCAAAATAATCAGCTAAAGTATTTCTTTCTCGAAAGATATGTTGTACTCTCGCTGATAATGATCTCCTCAAATAGCTTATGGAATTGACCTCTAGCGTCACACTCCAAGGGACATCCCACCTCCCTTCTAAGATCTGTACCATGACCATAGAATCAATTTCAATAATGACCTGTGATAAATTATGCTCCTTACAAAAACACAATCCTTCTCTAATAGCTCTAGCTTTAGCTACCGAATTAGAGGTATCTTGTATCTTGAATCCTTTAGCCACCATCAATGAACCAGAGTAATCTCTAATGCAAAAGGCCGCAGAGCTAGGTCCTGGATTACCCTCAAATGCACCATCTGTATTGCGTTTCACCCAATTAGTAGGGGGCGGGATCCATCTCACAATGTTAATGTTATAGTTATTTCTATGCCCCTGTAAATTAGTAATGATATCCTATCTCTTTTGAACCTTGTTTTAATCACCTTTAGTATAATGTCATTAATCTCCCAAATGACCTTTCTTTCTGAGAATGAGCCACCATGTAAAATAGTGTTCCTTCTCTTCCACAAATACTACAAAATGACAATAGGTACAACCTGAAAAATCACTTGAATTCTGTAACTACTATTAGAAGACCCCCACCTTATCATAGTCTGTTTCAGATTAATCATAGGACCTAAAAGGCCAGCAACTCTAGAATAATAATCCCAGATTCTGAAAGCTACCTTACCTTTTTGGAAAAGGTGCTCAATAGTCTCCTCCACCGGAATAGAACAACACATGCAATCCTGAGAAATGGTAGGATTCCAAGACTGTATTAAACTTGCAACATGAACTTTACCATTCCAAATTCTCCAAGTTAGATAGGAGAGTTTAAATGGCAATCCCTTAATCCATAGGAGTTTCAAATCTTCATTCACGTCTGCCTTTTGTCTCAATAACTCCCAGGCACTTTTAACACTAAAATCTCATGTACTAGACTTAGTCCACCAAGGCTTATCTGCTTCTTCGCCTAGTTGCACATATAAAAAGTTAATTTTGATATGCTCCACAACATACTCAGGTAAGATAGCTTCTAACACAATAAAATTCCAACCCTCTTCCGTTAAGATCTTTCCAATGTCTCGCATAGGGTGACAAGTGTGCACATCAGACTAGCGCAAGTATAAGGGACCAAGATTGGTCCAGTTGTCATACCACATATTAGAAGTACCTCATTTAGGTTCCCACCACAAGAATTGTTCTAAGCGCTCCCTATTCTCTAATATGTATTTCCAAACCTGAGAACCCCATTTACATTATACCAAAGTAGGAATTTGTTTCTTACAATACTTATTCCATAAGAAGTTAGACCACAAAGAATTTTGTGTCCTAAATCTCCACCAGAGTTTAGCGTACATTGCCTGAGAAACATCAAACATAGATCTAGAACCTAGAGCCCTTTCCTATTTTAAAAAACAAACATTAATCTATTCAACCCAATGCTTACTTCTACCTGATTCCTTATTACTCCAAAATTTTTTAGCAAAGATCCTATGCAATTCCTTAATAACACATTTAGGAGGTGTGATAGCAGAAAGAACATAAATAGGGATGCTTTGAAGAACACTAGTGAGAAGAACTTCTTTACCACCGAATGAAAGCATCTTTCATTTTCATGCTTGAAGTTTCCTTCTTACTTTATCAAACAGATTAGTGTAGTGTTCTTTCATTTTTCTCGAGTGAGTGATAGGACACCCCAAATATTTCAAAGAAAAAGAACCTCTACTTATTCCCATACATTGTTCCACTTGAAGTGAAATACGAGCTCCTACATGGTGCAAATAGTAAAAGCTCTTCTCTTTGTTCACTTTTTGTCCAGATTGCTTCTCATAATCTTGCAAGACAACCGTGATTTTCTCCAAAGAATAATCATAGGTTGAACCAAAAATAATTATGTCATCTGCGTAAGCTAAATGATTCATATTAGCATTCCACTTAAGCATCCCATATCCTATAAATTGGGGATCATCAAATAATGAATTAAGAGCTCTAGAAAGAACCTCTGTTGAGAGTATAAAAAGAGTTGGTGAGAGAGGATCTCCCTGTTGCACTCCCCTAGTAGAGTGAAAAAACCCATATGACTGACCATTCAACAAAACAGAGTAGTAATTATTAGTAATCAACCTCCAAACCATATCTACAAATCTCTCACCAAAACTCATCTTCCTTAGTACCTTCATTAGAAAAAATAATGATACTCTATCATACGTTTTAGCCATGCCTAACTTTATGACAACATTAACAGGCTTTCCTCTTTTGGTGATATCTGTTACCAATTTCTGGGCCAAAAAGACATTTTCAATAATACTTCTCCCTTTGACAAAATCAGACTGATTAGAAAAAATTAACTTTGGAAGAATATTCTCCAGTCTATCATATGAATGATTTGAGAAAATCTTATTTACAAAATTACTCAAACTAAAAGTCCTCATATCTGAGAAGGTTTGAACATTGTCCTTCTTAGGTATGAGGATCAAATTAGTATGAGTTATAGACTTTGGTAGAGTGTTACCATCAAAGAACTCATGCACCATTCTTATGATATCTGAACCTACAATATCCCAACAGACCTGAAAAAATTTGTCAGTAAGACCATCAGGACCACTAGAGCTATCACCATTAAGACTGAACACAACATTTTTCACCTCTTCACCATCTGGAATTACCCCTAGAGTTGTATTCTCCCTATCAGAAATTAATTCTGAAATATGAGAAAGCAAGGGAAAGCTGGTAGCATCCCTATCTTATTAAAACTGATTCTGAAAATGATCTACTGCTTCAACTGCTATATCTTCTTCCTCATCTATCCATGAACCCTGAGAGTTTTGAATTCTAGTCACTTTCATCTTCTGTCTCCTTCCTTTAACCAGACTATGAAAGAATTTAGTGTTTCTACCTCCACTTTCGAATCATTCATACCCTGCTTTTTGTTGCCAGTACATTTCTTCAAAATGAAGATATTTATTATATTCAGCTTTGGCTCTCTGCATTGTATTTCTATTCTCACCTGTGGGAGTATCTTCAAACAACTTCTCCTTGATTCTTGCTATCTCCTCCCTATTGACGAGTTGCTGAAAAATGTTCCCGAAGGTTTCCTTACTCCAAATGGAAAGGGCCCTTTTAATCTTCTTAATCTTCCTCTTAAAGTCTAGAAAAGGATTAGAAGAGGTAGTAAGGTCCCAATTCAACCTAACCACATCTTTGAAGGTTTCATGCTCGGTCCAAAATTTTAGAAACCTAAGAGGTTTCTTTTTACTTAAGATTTTGTCTTCACAAGTGAGCAGCAAATGGGAATGATCTGAACCTGTTCTTGGCAATTGTTCAACCTCAGAAAGGGAGAACATGTTCTGCAAGCCATTATTTACCAAAATTATATCCGATCTTTCAAAAATACCATCATTTTCAGCCCTACCATTCCATCAGGTAAATGGACTTCCCTTGAACTGCACTTGGGAAATATCACAAGACTCTATACAAGTCTTAAACTCTTCATAATCAACAACCTCAACATGTAGACCCCCTATCTTTTCTTCCCCACTAAGTACAACATTAAAGTCACCTCCAATTAACCATGGTCTATCTAAGGCTGGGCACCGGACCAGAATGGGACCACCAGATCGGAACGAATCGGAATGGGATGGTTTGATCAAGTTGTTGATCGGTACCGGGATGAATCGGATCGAAACTACCGAGATGGAGGCTCAGTTTCGTCCCGTCCCACTATATACCGGGATAGAACCAGGACGAACCGGAATGGATCGAAACGGAACGGGATGGGATAAATGGGACGGCACATATAGCTATTTCAAAAAATAATTATTTTTTTTGAGTTATTTTGAATTACGAAAATAGGAATGTTTTTTTTTATTTTTCTAACTTATATTAGTTTATAGTATTTAAGTTTTAAAATTTGTAATAATTTTACTTAAGTTTATTTTAAAGATATATTTTTTAATTTTTACGTATATAAGTTTGTAAGTTAAGTACTTAAGTTTAATAAAGTTTTTTTTTAGTTTTTGAGCTTATATAGTTATGTTATAAGTTTTAAAGATTTGAATCATTTGAAGTTTATAAGTTATTAAGTTATACTTATAACTTGTAAGTTAAATAACTTAAGTTTGAAATTTTAAAAAATTAAATAAACAAAAAAAAAATGCTAATAAAAGTAAATAATATCAAAAATATTATTTTTTATTTTAATTAAAAATGATTTACCGGGACCGGAATGAACCGGGATGAACCGATACCGGTATACCGGTACCAAATCATGATATCGTTCCGTTCCGTGTTCCGGTTCAATGTATCCCATCCCTTCCTGAATACTACCGGACCGGAACGAACCGAAATGGTACCGGTACAACCCGTTCCGGTGCCCAGCCTTAGGTCTATCCATTACACCCGATAATTGATATAAATCATCCCAAAGCTTCAATCTTTGAGTATTGCCACACTTAGCATAAACAATGGTCGCATAAAAGCTAAGTGCAGATTTCTGATCAAGCAACAGGATAGTGAGCTGTTGATCTGTGTTATTCACAATTGTAATATCATAGCCATGATTAGAAAACACCCATTTCTTTCCATTGTTGTTATGATTTACTGTAGGCATTCTCAATCTCCGTCTATATCTAATGATAAATCTAACAAGCTGAAAAGGCTCCAACAGAGCAACAAATGCAAACTTGTAAAAGTAATGCAACATTTGTACTCTTTGAAATGCATGTTGAGACCTTACTGACCTAATATTCCATATGAGAGCCTTCATTTATGTATGGAATATTGGGATATAACTTGTCTCTTTGGTTGAACTCTAAAAGGTTGGGCTGATTCACCATCTATATGTTTCTTTCCCATTCTAGCTAACTTAACAATCTTCATGAATCTTGGAGTAATATCTGCATCATTATAAATTTGCTCTTCATTCGATTCTGACATTGTAACACAATCCACCCCCTTAATCTCTGCTAGATCCTCCGGTTCTGTGTCTGCTTGCTTATGAATGATAATGTCGTGCAAAATATTATTAGGTGATTCAAAATGGACTCTCACTACTTGGTAATCATCAGTTTGTAATGGTGTAGGTATAACTACTAATGTCATATCATCACTCACAATTCCATTTTTTTTTGTACCAATACTATTGTTGCTGTTACACTGAGTTGTAGTTTCTGCACTGTTGATACTTTTAGAAGATTGAGGAACACTGATTTCATGTTATTGTTTAATACTGGTATGTTGCATACCAAGCTTCTCTAGGCTATTGTAATCCATATTTGTTGGATCTCTTATTATCAGATTGTCCATATCTTTATTCTAATCAGTAATATGTAGTTCTCTACGCAACTCTGGACTATCAACTTTCAGATCTGTAGAACTCATAACTAAGTCTACCTTTTGCATTTTCTACTTCTCTTCTTCATGTAGTTGTGCATGCTTCTCTTGACATTTATTAATGTCCAAGCTTTTTTCCCCAACTTCTATGTTGTGTAATTTCTGCTTGTCATTATTGCTCCTTACTTCATTACTTTGACCTATTGCAGGATCGTTGTTTATCTGTGTAGTCGCATTACAAAAGTCATTGGTTGTATGAGTAAAAGGTTGTTGATCATCACCTTGCAAGACTGACCTAAATGTTTTTGTGACCTACTCCTTGACTGAAGTTCTATCTCCTTTTCCCCCTTTATCTTGTGAAAGATTTCCTTTATTACTTGTATCATTATTTTTTATGTTATTTGTCTTTGATGTACTACCGTCTGTCTGTGTGTTCTCATCTTGGGTAAGAGCCTCATACTTGTTCTTCACTACAATGGTGAACTGACATGCCTTATTCTTTTCCCCCCTTGTATCTTTCACTACATTCCAGTTGCGAGGGTCTCCTACTACTTTTCCACTTGAAAGTATTTTGGCTCCTCCTTTTTGGAATTTTTAAACTTTTGCAATTTGCAGGTTATGATTGAATTGTGCTTTGTCATGTATCTGTATTGTATTTTGCTCTTTATTACTCATGTAATTGAGCACTTTACAGTTCTCTTTGTTATTCCCTTGCATCTTACATTCAACACAATATTTAGGGACATAATCATATTGAATAACAACCATATTAGACCTTATTTCTCCAGTCCTCACATTCTCTATAATCATTTGTACAACTTTGGGAAAAGGACCTTTAAGATCTACCAATACCTTCACACGTGCACAACTAGGCCTTGTCTTGTTTATAGTTGTATGATCTAGATGGATAGGTTTTCCAACTGCTGATGCAAGGGAAAAAAAACACTCTTTGACAAAAAAAAGTGGGCACCAGGTTAGGAAAAGATATACATGCCATGTCCATTGATGTTTCTTCATTAACCCTAAATCTTGAGTCATAGATTAGAGTACGCATCAGATACGAGTACCCATCTTTACACATAATATAGAAAGCTCCTTTAGAAATAAGGTTAACAAAATCCTCCTGCAAGGTTAGACGAATAAGAATGTGTTTACTCCAAATCAAACCAATCTGACACCCTCCTTTCACCTCACATTGTTTAGGAATGATTTTCCTTAACTCTTCGAGATCAGACCACTCATATGAGAACTTTCCAATTACCGCATATTGAAGATCTTCGATATGGTTCATTCTATCTACTTCTTCCTTCGTCCATTTTACCCGAGGAATTCCCTCTACCAAAATGATATCCTTTCGTAATGATTCTTGATCTAATGAATTTTTCTCTTCTGTCACATTCATAGAATCAACATACGATTTCTCAAGATGCAAATTAGGGGTTATGATTTTAGTATCAATACTCGTGCTAGGAAGCGAAGGGAAATTAGTATTTGATAGTTGCAAACCAGTCCCCGGAGGGAACTGGCCGGCGGCCAAAAAGGTCATAGAATGGATGAACACTTGACAAATGAAATATTTATCCATCAATCAACATATACTGAAAAGGTTTTGCAGCAATTTTACATGGATAAATCACACCCATTGAGTACCCCGATGATTGTGAGATCTCTTGATAATAAAGAATCATTCCAACCTCAAGAAAAGAATGAAGAGATTCTTAGTGATGAAACACTATATCTAAGTGCTATCGGGGGACTAATGTACCTTGCCAACAATATCCGATCAGGTATTTGCTTCGCAGTAAGTTTATTGGTGAGATTCAGCTCATGTCCAACAAGAAGACATTGGAAAAGTGTTAAGGATATATTCATATATCTTCAAGGAACAATTGATATGGGGTTGTTGTATTCTAATCCATCCAAGTCAAAATTGATCGGTTATGCAGATGCAGGATATTTGTCTGACCCACATAAAGCTAGATCTCAGACAGGTTATTTATTCACATATGGCGGTACAACTATATCATGGCGTTCGATGAAGCAAACAATAGTTGCTACTTCTTCAAATCATACAGAGATAATAGTTATTCATGAAGCCAATCGTGAGTGTGTATGGTTAAGATCAATGACTCAACACATTTTGCAATTATGCGGTCTTTCTGTGCAAACAAAGATTCCAACAATATTGTATGAAGATAATGCTGCTTGCATAGCTCAATTAAAGGGAGGATATATCAAAGGAGACCGAACAAAGCATATTTCACACATGATTTTCAACAAAATGGTGAGATAAATGTTCAATAGATTCGTTCGAGCGATAATCTTGCAGATTTATTCACTAAGGCATTGCCAACGTCACCATTTGAGAAGCTAAGATATAAGATTGGAATGCGTCATCTCCAGGATATCAAATAAGTTTTTCATCAAGGGGAGTAAATACGTGTTGTACTCTTTTTCCCTTAGCCAAGGTTTTGTCTCATTGGGTTTTTCTGGTAAGGTTTTTAATGAGGCAGCACTCAGGGCATATTACAAGATGTGTGTACTCTTTTTCCTTCACTAGGCTTTTTCCCACTGGATTTTTCCTAGTAAGGTTTTAACGAGGCATATTATCTATAAACATCCAAGGGGGAGTGTTACAAATCCATTTAATGGTGGATGTTTCACTTGATCTATTCCTAACGTAATGTATCTATTTATTACATTAATTAAATATTATTCTAACGTATTTGTCAAATGCTGTAAAATGATGGTTTGAATATCCTATAAAAGGGTAGTCTTTCACCCTTGTGAAACACACTTGAAGAGAATAAATAAATCCTCCCAACTTTATACTTTCCATCACAATTTGTCTTCCTTACTTGTTTAATATTATTATATTTTGCTCTTATTTTACAACAACTTTTTAAATTTTACTCTCAATAATAATTGTTTTTTTTTAAAAAAATAATAATCAAGTCCGCTAAGATTCTACATGCACCAAATTAATGTGTATATATATAATTTATTATATTTCATAAGAAAAATATAAATTTTGATAAGTAAAATTAAATCGAAATTGGATTATAGAGTAGATGAACATGACCTTTCATTATGTCTAATTGTCTATTAGCTTTACAAATTGTTCTTTGCTTCATTAAACTTTATATAAGATAAAATTTTATTGCGTTAGCTAGAAAACACGTCGACTAGTTGTTTCTGTATCAGATCTAATCACTCACTTGATGGCATAATGCCGACAAAAACCATAAAACTAGCTACCAAAACCACATAATAATTAACAAAATGAAACAATTGAAGAACGAAAGCGTTATTTGAGCATCCCCCCTCTTATATATTTTAATATTTTCATGTTGTCAACGTTATTTGCGTATTGTTTTCGACCTCATTTTAATCGATGTTTGATATTTATATTGAAATTTTAATCAACACAAATGTGTTGCATAAAGTTTATTTAAGGGGAAATTGCTTTCTTACCTACAATTTTTCCTTGTGATAAAGAATTAATGAATTATATATATCCCATATCACGACCTTTATCGGTGGCTCTACTGTGTCAAAAAGGGGCAAGTCTAACTCATGGTAACTCATTTTGTTACCACCACCACAACAACAACAACAATATTTAAATTATAGTCTAAGAAAAATTTCAACTTCAAAGTACAATATTTATAGTTTTACTAATTTTGATTTATTTTTAGAGTGGTGTAATTTTTTGTGGTGCAATTTAATTTTTAGTACATTTTATACCTTTACAGTGTCTAGTACAGTTTTTTTTTGTGTGTTACGTATTTTAGATTTGATCAGAATTTCTTGATGTTTATACTTGAAAAAAAAAATTCTTTCATAGTTTCCGTCAAGTCTAACAGACAAAGCTCGATAAAAATATTGGACGGAAACAGAAAATATTATTTTTTTGACAAATTTAAAAAATAAAAAATATCTAGTTCATACTTAATAAACTATTTCAAATCTATCCACGGACATAAAAGCTTATATTGTCAATTTGTCCCTCTCGTTTTTTAGCATTTTGTTCAAGGGAGGAGGAAGCAGGACTACTTTGCCGTTTTCCTTAGGGCTCAATGATTTTATAATTTTATATTCAATAATTGACTCGCCCCATGCTATTCACACCAATTTTTTGTCTCAAATAACATACTACTTGTTAACAAAATACTTTCTCATTCTTTCAATCTCTTTTTTGGTATTTCAATCAGTATGATATCGGTATTGAAGTTCAACTAATCTGCATTCCTGCCAGATAGGTCCCATTCGAAGTAGCGCTCCTTATTAAAGATTTTTTCATACTCAAAGCTCAAAACAAGATATTTGATTAAAAGAAGAACAATCTCAGTGATGTCAATCCTTTTATTTTGCCTATTGCTTTCTTATTGGTAGTTTAGTATTTGTCAGTTTCCGATGGTACATTGAATTTCACCAAAAAAGTTATTTTATTTGCAAAGAAAATATACTTACAAATAGAGAGAGAAAAAAATGAGACCAAACTTAGTTTGTAGTAGGCAGGAGCTACGCAGATCTACATAGTTTAAGATTTAACAAGACAATACGTAATTTGTTTTCTTAAGTCATCCGCAAAAGACTATTTCTTTAGGGAAAAGGGTCTAATATGCTCTTTAACTTTGTTATTTAGAGCTGATATACTCATCGTTATGAAAGTGACTCATATATACCCCTACTTATATACAAATGGCTCACATATATCCTTTCCCTCTAACGGAAATGAAAAAATAATAATTTTAGTTTCATTTTTAAAAAAAAAAAAAAAAAACTATAATCCCATATGGGTATATTTAATCTTCCTCAAACATATTTTTTTGACTTTTTTTTTGTTTCAATGACTAATTTAGATTTATTATTTTGATGGTCAAATTTATTTATGTTTCACTAATATTCTTGTAAAACTTATTATAGATGACCAATTTTTTTTTCTTCAAATACAAAAATTAAATTACAATATAGACAAAATAAATTGTTTTAAATTATAATATAGCCACAAAAAAATAATTTTAAATTTTTTTCTTTACACTAAGGAATGAAAGAAATAAAATAAAATAAGGATAAGAAACTCAAATAATGAAAATCAAAGAAGTCAAAAAATAATTTATGTATGAAAAAAATTGAAATATACCTTGAACTTTGCTAGAAGAATCTTATATACCCCTAAATGATTTTTAAAAAAAATAAAAGTCAAAAATATAAATTTAAAATTAATTTTTTCACTTCCGTTAAATGAAGGGTATATGTGAGCTTATTTTGTAACGATAGGGGTATATGTGAGCCGTTCGTATAACGGTAAGGGTATATATGAGTCACTTTCATATAACGAGGGGCATATTAGCTCCAAATGGCAAAGTTGAGGGGTATATCAGACCCTTTTCCCTTTCTTTTATTACATTATCTTTATGGAACATTACACAAATGTAATTTTAAAAAAATGAGTTTTAAAAAGTTATAATTATTGTTAAAAGAATGAGCAAATATCTCAAAATGTCACTCAAGTATGTGAAATTATTTGAAAAAGTCACTCAACTTGGTTTTGTATCAATAGAGTCACTCAACTTATGGATATTCTTTTATAAAATCACTCAAGTTAAACTATTTTCTAGAAAATCATTATAACTAAAAAATAAAAGAGGTAATTGCACAAACCATCCTTCAAGTTTAGTTTTCTAATACTTATTTCCATTGTAGTTTATAATATTACCCTTAGGTCTCTTATTTTATTTTTTTAATAAATATTTTCTAGTTTTAAACTTTCTAATTCTTGTGTGTAACTTCAAGTTAATTCCTTAAATATCTCTATGAAATGTATCAAAATAAATAAAACTCATAATGAAGTATGGAATCCCATGGAAATAGGAAATCTTAATTAATACCATAAAATTTGGCTTCCTTTCTGTCATTGACATATTTATTCTTCAGTTTTTTTCTCTTCTATGAATATTGAACAGAAAACTTTACCTCAATGTAAATTTAAATCTGATATATAATATACAATATATAAATAATATATGGATAATATAATGTGCTTCTTCAATGTACCTAATATATAAATACAACAACGTATGCTCAAATATGGATTTATATAAATACGAGTAACAGAAGTAAAACTTTGTGTAAAATACATAAGAAATAATATTGACATTATATATATGTGTATATATAATGTATAACTTATGAACCCTTTGGGGCAGCCCCACTAAACCAACTGATGAATTTGGCCCAAGAGAAGCGGCCCAAACCTCCCCCCTAAATTGATCTGCTTGTATTTTGGGGTCATCCTGATTGGATTTTGATGAGAGTGATGAGACGGTGTCTTCCTCTAGTGCAATGGTATCCTGTATTAGAATTTAGATCGGAGAATTTTCGCAAATAGTCACTATAAAAAAATATAATTATGCTTTATAGTTATAGTTTGCATAGTTACAGGTTTTGTTTGTATAATTTACGGGTGCGTTTATATAATTCGCGGATACGCGTGTTAATTGAGCTATTTTTATATAGACTCGAAATGACGAATTTATACAAACACAAACATCTAAACTATAAACAGTTATACAAAACATTATAAAAAATTATATTATACAAAAGCTATACAAATTATATTATACAAATTCTGAATTATAACTAAAACACTGAGACGCGTAATTGTAGCCAAAAGATGATCGTGAATTGTAATTAAAACAAACTATAGCTATGTTAACTATTTAACTAATATATGTTTACTTATTCGCGTAAGTTGCCCTTCAGATAACTTGAAAATAAATGGACATTTGTTATGCTTTACATGAATAATAAATTTGTAAAGAATGAAGAGCTTGAAAATAAATACCTAGTGTTATTGGTAAAACTTGACAATAACGAGGAATATACATTTGAATGTTTTAATGAAGATCCTTCGCTTTTTCCTTCAAAGAGGTCAACATTGTCAGTGTTCATTCTTGTTGCAATATCTGAAATGGCCTTGGCAAGCCACATTCAATTTCAGTAAAAAAAATGTCTAATGTTTGGTTTTAAACAAAAATATTCAAATTTGACGCGAGAATTCAATTTCAACAGCAAACATGTACATCTAAGTTGTTTTTGAAACGACTAAACTTGTAATTTTTTTTAATTTTCAGGTATAAATTAAATGATGCCTGCCCTTAGCCCTCATCTATCGTGTACATTCTTGACTAACCAATATTCTGCCACATATATATAATAATGTGGGTCTTACCACCACTATATGTTTAAAATTTCAAGTTAACTCATAGATCTGCACATGAATACTAATTCAAGGAACGACAACTCTAATGCTGCATATATTAATTAGTAGAAATATATATTAGTAGAGATCTTTAGAAGATCCAGTTGACTAAACAAGTATTAGTAATTAAAAAGCATTGAGTTGACTAAACATTTTGAAGGACCATGAACCATCCAAATTGATGTTGCCATTATTAAAAAGACCAACCTTTAAATTAACTAATTACAAAAAAATATGATCCTTACATGCGTAGTGTGTGTATTACTATTCCTATGCCTATATATATACAAAGAAATTGATGAAGGAAAACATATCTTCACTCAAATTAGCACTTGCATATATCCCCCTTTTTTTTCTTTCTCCAAAGGTGTTTATTCATTCACAAAATATTCTTATTACATTTATTATGGCATGTATCCAACATTACATTTGTTTATGTGCTTTAATTCTTGCAATAATTGCATTTCATCAAGTTGTTTTCATTGAGGGAAGACAACTGAAGAAACAAGATTTTAATTTTCACATTACAGAAACAGGTAGTAGCCCTGGTATGGGACATTCCTCAAAAGGGCCTAAACCAAATACTAGTAATTATAAGCAACTAATTGGAGACACTTCAAGTACGGTTGAAGGAGATGATCGTCAAGTTAATGGACATAGCCCTGGTATCGGTCATTCTTTTCGCAACAATAAGAATATTGGTCCTAAGGTCTAGGATTAATTAATATATTACAAAATATTCTCTTATTAGCTACGGGCTATTTAGCAACAAATCGATCATTGGTGATGAATTTCGATGCTAATTTATTATTTCGGTAAATTAAAGGGCTTGTCTAAGCGAATATCATCTTTTATCTTGGAAGGTTTATATATCAACGGGGATATTATTGTACATCGACATAAATAAAAACTAAAACTTCAATTTTCATTTTAGTGGAATATTATATATCGTAAAATACAGTATTAATAGTTGCATTGTTGTTGTTACTGTAATTTGTACCTTAAGTGATGGCTTGTCCCATGTAGCAATATTTGAATATTTATAAGCACGGGACATATTTAATTTTGATTCTCCTTCAATGTTTATTTTCGTGCAAATGAATAAATACATAAATCAAATGGTACTTTAGTTGTTTAATACTTCAATAAAATCTAAAATTTCGTCATGTGAATGGTATACCACCTCAAGCAATGTACCAATATTTCAATATTTTTTTAGTCAGTCAGTGTGCATATCAGCATATGCAATTTGACGTTTATGTTCATCTATTAGTACTCTTTTTATTAGGCGTGTACATATCCAGGTTGGTTCGGATTTTTCAAATATCAAATCAAACCATTTGTGTCGGATTTTTAAATCTATAAATCAAACCAAACCAATAAAACTCGGGTTTTTCAACCTCGAATTTTTTCGGGGTTTTCGGATTTTCGGATTTTTCCTGTAAAGTATTCATACAAGCATATAATTTACTTGTACTTCATATATTTCTTTAGTCCTACCAAAATACAACTATCTAAGGTGTTTCTTAAGAAAATAACACAAAATATGATATGAGTAATGATACTAAAATATCCAACAAAAATAATAATAATAATAATAATAATAATAATGTAATTGCGTAAAACAAATATTGCAAAAAGCAAATTAACAAGTCATAATGAAAATGATCATAATTTAAAAGTATTAAATCATGCTAATATAAGTTTAATAAGTATTAGTTACACGACTAAATATTAAAGGAAATTAAAATTAGATTATGTATTTGAATTGTCTTATCCAATGTAAAACCAAAGAACGAATATTCAATATTTTTGTCATTCTTAGTGTTGAATTGATTTTCTTTTTGCATTAGTATTAATTTGATTTTGATTTAAGCTTTATTATAATTACCAACA
>JAJOOH010006138.1:0-36587 GCA_029582605.1 Solanum gracilifrons
TGTCATCTGTCAATATATGTCAACCAAAAATGAATGAAGACTTATTCTATGCCATCCTCCTCTAGAGTCTGAGGCTGTTACTATTACAGATACATCAAAGGAAAAGAAGTTGTAGTTCTATGTAAGTTGACTGCATTTATATGGTTCTCTTCAAGTAGGTTACTACAACATACAATATGTTGTAGGCGTTGATGTTGTCATTGCTTTTGTGACTTAGGTTTGATTATTATTGAAACAATGGTCATTTAAACTTGCCATGTGTGCTTTCTTTCATCAAATGAATGCCTTGATATGTTATTGCAAATTTTTTACAACAATGTTCCATGGTTCATATGAAAAAAAATAAGAAGTTTACTTACCATTGTTGTAGGAGAATTTGTCGAAGGAAAAGCAAAGAACCCTACATACTGTTCTGGTATCATCCCTTCTTTCATTATCATATATTCCTTGAAAGCACTCCTCATTTGATTATGAGCATTCATCATTTGATGGTGGTTCTCTTGGCATTGGGATGAACATGAAGCTTCACTACTTGAAGCACTTGCACCACCAAAATGAGGTCTTACTTGTTTAAAAATTTTACTAGGGACAACTCTTAATCCCAAACATCTAACCCTCCAGAGTGCTCTTTTCCTAAAATCTAACCAACAACATCATTTGGCGAAATTTGAGACTTGTCTATGGTACTTTGGCTCAAAGTTAGCTCAATTATTTCCTATACATACAAAATCAATGCCACAAATAGGCATGAAGTAATATTTGAATTAGGGATGACAATGGGGCAGAGCGGATGCGGGGTGGGGCGGGGCTGGTTTATGTCTATGTAGGCAAGGAAGGATTTGAGGTTGTGCGGAGCAGGTGGAATGCAGGGCGGGTTGAAATGGTTTTTTTTAAAAAAACTAATGCGGGGCGGGTTGCGGGTATATACTTGTGACTTCCATATTTTGGGAGTGAATATATATTTATATAATATATATTGTTCTGCTTCCATTTTTCTCTTATTATTTCTTTTAAATAGTTGTTTCCTCGATTGAACCTGACATTTCATATTATACCTGAAACAAGCTTAAGAACTCTTCCAGGGCTCTCAAAAAATGGTCCAAAAATTGCATTGGTATACCAGAGAAAAAACTTGACATTTCATATTATATCAATTAGTAAAATCTTGACATGATGCATACCTACCAATGCAAATTTTGGACCATTTACTGAGCTTTGGACAAGTTGTTGAGCTTATTTTGAACTCTCCATTTTTGAACCCACTCTTGTCTAGTGATAGTTCCAAAAGTAAAGGCCACAGATCAATCCTCTTAACTTAGCTTATAAGCTTGAGGAACTTTACTAAAAAGATTATTTCCATGAGATTTGCTCTTATCCTTCCTCAATTAATTTCTGACAACCAATCAGGATTTATTAAAGGAAGGTCGATCACTTGAAATATTCTTCTTGCTCAAGAGATTGTCCATGACATCAAAGGTTTAAATGAGCGTGGTAACTAGATGTTCAAATCAGATATGTCAAAAGCCTATGATAAGGTTTCCTAGGCTTTTCACACATCTGTTCTGAGAAAATTGGGTTTCAGAGAATATTTTATTGAGCTTATCCATAGACTCATTTCAAACAATTGGTACTCTATAATAGTGAATGGGGCTGGACATAGATTTTTATATTCATCTAGAGGTCTCAAGAAAGGGTATCCTTTGTCTCCACCCCTATTTACTTTAGGTGCGGAGGTCTATCTAAAGATCTTAATAAACTTCATAAAAGCGAAGATTTCAAGGGATTTTTCATAAGTAACAATGGCCTCAAGTTAACTATCTTTGTCATGCTGATGATATAGTAGTTTTTGCGCTATTGAGAAATATTCTATTAAACTGATCATGAAGATATTCAAGAAGTGTCAAGAAGCTTTTGGGAAAGAGATCAACAAGGGTAAAAGTTGCTTCATCACTCATAAGAATGTAGACTTCAGGATTATCATAAAGATCAAAAGATGGGCTGGTTATAATCAAGAAAAGTTCAATTTCCAATATCTGGGATGTCCCATTTACACTGAGAGGAAGAGAACGAGTATTTTTACAGACTTAGCCACAAAGGTCATTAACCAAATAAGTGGGTGGCAGAATAATCTCATGTTTGTAGGGGAAAGCTTTCATTATTAAACATATTCTTCAGTCTCAAAACTTCATTTGCTACTTTGGAACACCCTAAGAAGGTGCTTTATAAAATAGAGGATGATTTCTCTAATTTCTTCTTGGGGCAAATGGAAGGTAAAAATAAGTACCATTGGAGTTCCAGGAAGAAAATGTGTTTTCACATTGATGACGGTGGACTGGGCTGTCAAATATTGTTTGATATTTGTAATTCCTTCACAGCTAAGTCATGGTCAAGACTAAACACTATGGACAACTTATAGACGAAATTTATGAAACAACAAAGTATTGTCGTAGAACTAACATGGTCATTTACTCTAAAAATTCCAATTCTTGGAGAAAACTGTTGCATATTAGACATGTTGTGGAAAAATATATTACTTTGGAGATTAATGAGGTACATATGTATTTCTTGTGGGATAACTGGCCTTCCAACGGTCAGTTAGCCAATATCGTTCTTTTACATAGAAAATATGGGAGTAATACTTTGAGATCGTTTCATAGTGATAACCATTTAGAATCAGGATTCTCTAAAAAAATAAAAAGAAGAAAGAGAAATATCGGTATTTAAAAAATGTGAAATTCAAGAAAATTAAGAAAAATCAGTGTCAACTGCTTAGAGCAAAAATTCAAGAGGAGCAGTTTTTAAAATTACAGTGACTAAATCAAAGGAGGAGTTATGAGATTTGCTTTTAGTCAGTACAGTACTTTTAACAAAATAATTTTTTTTGTTTAAGATAATATGAATTTTAGTTAGGTTGTTTGAGTTGTCGATATATCTTAGGTTGTTTTAAATTTCAAATTATGCAGTATTTTATGTTTGCTACTTAAAGCCCTCAATGCTTAATACAATTATTGAAACCGATTGAAGTCATTTCAATACAATGAGAGACATTTTCGATCCTTTTTCGCTTCCCCATCTTTGAAAAAAACAACATGTTTTCTACCACCAGCAAGTAGTAGACCATCATCAATTGCTATTCATCTTGCTGATGTTTTTTTAAATAGCCACCTGCACATTAAAAAAATTGGTCAGTAATTCTTAAAAGAGTAACATTTTTGTTTTCAAACCTTGTGGCATTCTTTGCTTTCCAAATTTCTCATTGAGTGAAACAAGGAGTTATATATAGCAACATCTTATGAACTTCATTATGAGAATAAAATTTCCACAAATTATCTATCAACTTAAGACAATCTAAGTAATCTCTTGGACCATGTTATCAAAGAGAATTTTTCTCTTCGAAAACATCTTCCATTACATTGTCTTGTGTAAAAATTCTTTTGAAACTGATTTAATTTGGACAAATATAGGATTTGCAAAGTGTTGATGCAAGTATTTTTTTTTTCCTGACAACAACATATATGACATAGGATATAAAATATGATTTCATTTCACTGACCAAATCTAATAATTATTATCAGTGAACTTTTTTTGGCATTTAAAGAGAAACTGCTTCTTGACATCAATATTTTTTGAAAATAGCCACGCTCTTTTAAAATAAGCACGGATTGAAAATAGTAACTCCAACAGATTAAAATGGATAGCCTTGACAGGTTAAAAAGATAGCCCTTACGGGTTGAAAATAGTATGATTCTACTCCTTGTTAGTCCCGAGGAACGGAGGATTGTTCTTCGAAAGAACACACAGATCTCTTAAAATTAATGAAGGCCTTGATACCACTGTTGGTGTTTCTAAGAGATGAGGCAAAGAAAAAGGTTTGAAAATGTGTATCTTTGGATTTAAATGGCTTCAATAGCTTTTCATAATTTCATTAAGCATTGAGGTATTTGATTATCAAATATAAAATACCGCATAATTTGTAATTTAAAACAACCTAAAATATCTCACAACTCAAACAATCTAGTTAAAATTCAAAATTCAAATTATCTTAAGACAAACAACATTTTTTTTGTTAAAAGCTACTACAGTAAGTAGAAGCAAATCTGAAAAAACTACGAGTCAGAGGATCAGTTGAACATTCGTTTACTGGAAAAAAGACTGCAAGTGGGAACCGGAAATTAATTCAGATAAAAGCTTTATGTTCAGACAAGGTCTTAATGTAATCATAGGGTATTGTTAGAAAAAGAAATGTAGAGTTGATTATGGCGTTTGCGAAAAACTATCAAGTTCACTAATAACAACATATGTGAGCTACAAGCAGTATTGCATCAAATGGAATGATGTGAGGACAACTTTAATGACCACATTACTTTGGAGATGGACAGTCTCATGGAAGTCAACATAATCAAAAGTTTGTTACAATCTACCCGGACATTAAAAAAGATTGTATACAAGATTGAAGGGAAGGTTAGAAACTTGTAATGTGAGATCATTCATTGCTTCAGGGAGGAAAATGCAGTTGCTGATTCCCTTCCTAGATATTCCATCACAGGAGACATAGATGAGAAGTACTCCCGAGAAGAAGACATGCCTAATACTATTAGATGACCTATGAGGATGAATAAACTAAACCTTGCCTCTTTTAGGTTAAAATAAGTAAAACAATTGGTATGGTTCTATGAGACACCATGAAGGTGCTAAATGAAGATTTTGACCATGAGTTTCTTCGGCGGAAGAAGTCTTTCTTTCGGAAACTAATGGATATAGCAGTGCATTTCTTTGATATTTCCTTTTTTGTGATACTAGTGCAGTGGTTTTGTGGCCTTATGTGCCCCTCTATTGTAAACTATCGTATTAACTGAACAAGGTAGGCATCAAGGTCAAATTCTCCATTTCGATGCGAGCATCAACTTGTATTGTGGAATTTAATTTTTTTAAATGATAAAATATAACTAGAAATATCATATTCTTTCTCACGTAAATAAGAATGATAAAATAGAACAAAAAATGACACATTCTTCCTCATGCATATATGAATGATTTTATAGAATAAGAAATATCACGTTCTTTCTCAAGTATATATGAAGATACAAAAGAACCAAAAATATCACGTTCTTTCTTAGGTATATATGAATGATATAATAGAACAAGAAATGTCACATTCTTTTTCAGGTATGAATGATATCAAATGAAATGTCACATTATTTCTCAGGTATGAATGATAAAATATGAAATGTCACATTATTTATGAGGTATCAATGATATAATCGAGCAAGAAAGTTAAATAAAAAGTAAGCTTTGTCCTTGTGTCTCTGGCAGTTTCTACCAAAAGACTTGCAAATCTTTTTTCAAGACTTCGTAAAATTTGAAATACTCAATATTATTTTTTAATGAAGGGTAAAATATGGGACTGATTTGTTAGATGTCATGTTGAAAAATAAAATGATTTTTGCTTCCTTTCTCACATCCTTCTGAGTATTATTTGTACCATAGAGGAGAATGTAGCAATTTTCTACATGGAAATTGAATATTAAAACATATGAAAAATAACAATGTTTGTAATATTTTTATATATAATGCGACATAAGGGCATAAATGCAAGTTGAGGCCAAGTTAAAAGACACATTTATATATTATGTCTTTACCTTATTAGGTCCAAGTGTAAACGTGATGTAAAAAATCGTATAAGAAAATTTAAGTGGTAGCAATATTACTTTTAAATTTTACATTAAGGATCGGCTACTTTTTAATTATACATTTTATGGTGACTAATATTTGATTTCTGGATCAAAAAGTAGAGTTCTTTATCCAAAATTGTCCCATTAATCTACTTAACCTTCAAATATATTCCCAAGAATATTTAGTTCCTAATTTTTAATCAAATAGATCCAGTTGGTTGATATTATCATGTTTTTTATAATCATTTTTTATTTTAGGTCTATTCTATTGTTTGGTAAAAGGTGCTCCACTAATAGGGACCAAATATGCTTAGAATTATATTTAAAAGATTAAAAAAACCAGCTCATATAAATAAGGGACAATATTGACTAAATATCCAAGAAAAGGGACCATCCATGTAATTGTTTCAATTATAAAAACTCTAAAAGAACCCAACTGCAAAATTCATTTAGTTTGTGACTTCTGCATAGCTACCATGGTAGAAAACGAAAATCCCTTCCCTTCCCCAAGAAATCATCAAATTTGCGCCTCAAATTACTCAAAACTTCCCCTCAAATCACTTTTATATTGCAACTCAGGTATGTTTCAAAATCCATTGCAGCCTCAAATACTGGATTCCCATGTATGTGAAAAATTGGGTGGAAGTTGTATGGGGTAAAAGGTCTCTCTTGATATTTGGAAAACTAAGTTGCTAGACATGCCCTCATTGGAGAAAAGGATTCGAAGACCTCATAGATTTTGTGTTCTTCCCTTCGCTCTCATTGGATTTAGATTTTAAGGTCAATTATAGTGTTTCCTTTTTGAAGTGAAGGGAAACTTGTCTACATTTCTGATTTTCATAATTTTCATTATTTTCTAGATCGATTTAACTACTTGAAAAACTATATCAACCAGGGGTTTAGGACACAATATTTTTTTCCGAGGGGGGGGTTGCTTATGCTTCTCTCTCAACCCAATAACAAATAAAACAACCACTGTATGATTATTTTAAGGTTGTTCTCTAATCTCAGTGACTTGTTGCAACATGATAAAGATATGATAAGTAACAAGGCTGAAGGTTCATGCTCGTTCTGCTAGATGATACCGTAATACAATTGTCCTCCTCTATATCAATATTTCACTATGATGATCAAATGTTTTTTGGAGCAATTTTTTCATATGATATTATGGTATATGTTCTCTTTAATTATTTTTCTCTATAGTAGCCAAAAATAAATAAATATGAGTTAATTATGTATTTAGATTAGAAAATGCAAAATAGGCAAGAAGTTACATTTAGCCCGATTTCCTATACCTCTTTTAGATATGGTTTGGATATAAATTAATGAGTTACATTATAAACATAAAATTGTCGTTATTTTCAATGTGTTTGATGATTTGCATGATAAATGAATATAAAATTACTGTTATTCTCAATGTATTTGATGAGTTACATGATGAATAATATTTTTGTTAGGTTAAATATGTTTGATGAGTCACATGATGAATATAAAATTGTCCTTACTTTCAATGTGTTTGATGAGTTAGATGATGAATATTGCATTGCCATTATTTTCAATGTATTTGATCAGTTACAAGATGAACAAAAGAGTTGCTGTTATTTCCAATGTAGTTGATAAGTTACGAATATACAATCTTCATTATTTTCAACATGCTTGATGAGTTACACATTGAATATAAAATAATAATTATTTTTAATGTTTTTGATGAGTTACATGATAAAATAAAATTATTTTTATTTTCAGTGTGTTTGATGAGTTACACGAGAATAAAAAAATCTCGTTATTTTCAATGTGTTTGATGAGTTACCTGGTGACTATCGAAGTGTTGTTTTTTTTAATATTCTTGTACTGTGTGTGTCCTTATAAAAATTAGTCCTTACATGAAACAAAATTAGTATTAGGTTATAGTATATTGATTTTATATTTCTAGCAGAGGATGTAATTGATGTCTTGAACGGAGGTTTAAAAGGCATAACTTTAATGAGAACACGAGATTTAGGAAGCAATGATGCAACCGAGTAGTTAATTAAATTTCTATTACTAGTATATCATGTCATGCTGTTAATTTTACCTGTTTGATAATATTTTCATTCATGAATCAATGGTCGAATCTTCTTACACTCGGAAAAATATTGTGATGAAATTACAAAAACTTTGAATAAGAACACGAGATATATAGATTAAATTGCAAACTAGTAATAACTTTTATTAGTAGTATATTGTGTCACATTGTTTATTTTCTCTTTCTAACAATATTTTTCTTTCTTTTACTTCTTTTGTGAATGAATGGTCGTTTTTTGTTTCACTTTGACAAACATTGTGATGAAAGCACAAACAATTTCAATGAGACCTGAGAACTAGGAAACAAACTACAATAGTCATATGATAAATCATCGTTGTGCTTTCTTAACTTGTTAATTATTCTTGAACTTCAAGGAAGTCAAAACTTATGTGTAAATGAGTAATGTAAACTAAGAGAACTGGATCAAAATGACGAGGCTTGACATCTCCATTTTTTTGTTGAATGATTTTTCTATTAATTGTGGGAGCATGACTCAACGTCTCCACCGACGCTAAAAGCAATTTCCATTTCTTGTTTTGTTTTAACCTGTGAGGAAAATGTTGTGTTTTCTCATTGTATCTAAAATATTTACAATCTTAGTTATATTAAGGTAGAATAAATATCTATAATTACCTTATAAGTAACCTACTTGTGTAAATATTTTTTATAGTTACTGTTTTAAATATTTAATGTATAGCGTTGGGTGGTCAGGACATTTTGATTCTAATCCTAGAACCTATATAAGTATTCTAAGCCTAAAATCTAACTATTCTAAATTATTCTTCAAATTTTCCTAAAGCCCTCCGAAGTTCTTCATCCAATATTTCTCCCTCTAAAGCTTGAAGAAGAAGAAGAAGTCTAGGTTTCAAGATCAAGTCTCTAATTCTCCATCGATTGTGGGCGTTTTGACATCAAGTTATAATAGTCTTCACCTACGGAGTTCTTTTCACCACAGGGGTAGTAAATTCTCCAATTTTACAAGATAAAATCTTCATTTGAAATTAGAGTTTTCTTCAATGTCATGGGTTCCTTTCAACCATGATCTAATTGATGGTTTTATGTCTTTTTATGCGTGAATTGAAGTAATTGCATGTTTTTAAGTTTAATCCCACGAACCCATGCATGACCCACAGTTTCTAAACTATGATGATACACTTTGGGTTTCGGACTATGAAAGATGAATTTATGAAGATATGCATGTTTCTTTATGAAATTGATGAAAATGATTTGAGATTTCTTTGAGAGTAAAGCATCAGTGTTGTTGTTGTTGTTGAGAAGGATTTCTCACATACTACTAAAACATGATTATGAAAGGATTTTCTTACATAAAGGATTCATAAGGTTGAAAGGTTTTCTCCCCTAAGATGAATCAAGATTAATTAAAGAGCTATTCTAATGAATTCTACCTTGGATTAGCTATGTGCGCTTCCATGGATGATAAGACAACCCGCGATTGCCCATGGCCCAAAATGATAAGACAAGTTAAGATTAATAACTTTTCCGTTAAATTTATTCTTAGCACCGAGTGGAAAAGTGGCGATTATCCATGTCCCATAACTATGTGCCACTAAAGGTTGGTCTTAGATAGACATTACCTAGTGGATCCACTTAAGCTAGAAGTTTAGGGTTCTTACCTTGGCAAGTAAGGACACCTCTTTTCGGTATGGGATAAACACCAGATTCCATGGTTTAGATCACATTGTCTATATGTTAGTTAAATGAAAATTTCCCACAATAATGAGCTAAGGTTACTTCTAGAAGTATCTTAAATATATTTTGAAGATGTTTAGCTTGCATTAACAGTGATTATTACTTGTGTTTTCAAATATGTTATTTTATAATTTAGTTTGGTGATTACATGTCATATAAAGTCCTTTTAGAATTATTTCATGGCTTTTATGCATTGCTATCATACTTAGTACATTCTATATACTAACGCATACTCTTGCCAATATTATTTCACTAATGTAGGGTCCGACGCTCCTACCTCCCACACTCGTGGCTAGTGATCCCTTTTATACTTTGAAGATTGGTGAGTCCTCATGTTCCGAGGACCAAGACTCTTTTATTTCTTTCATATCTATGAATTTTAGAATGTGTATGTGATGTATGAGTTATGTCCCAATCACTCCTACTATGTAATAGATGGCTTTACTTCTGCTACTTTTGTCAAACTCTTTATGATATAAAAATGCTTTTGAATTCATTAAGATACTATAATATTGTATTTACATGCTAGGCGGCTTGTATAGGGTCACTCAGGGTCCTATACGCAATGTTATGACTAGGGTGTACTTTGGGCCGTGATAATCTTAGTATTCATAGCATACAGTTAAGATAGGTCCTAGAAGTCTCTAAGCCACGCCGAGTAGGGTATTGTTCATGAGTGTAAAGCGCGCCACATTTATTAATAACAAGCTATAAGATGATTAGGACACTCAACTTCTTTCATTATTCTAAAGTCGTGTGATAATGTATGTCTATGTGTCTTTCTCATAATCCATATAAGATGTTTTTCAAGATATGGCCCCTCGAAGAGCATACGTTAGGAGGAATTCAAATGAGAACATGTAATGAGTAGCTCCTCAAGCTACTGAAGTTCTCTTCATTCCTTTGGCTGAGTAAGTGACTAATGCGAAGTTTAGGACTACTTTTCAAGTATTGGCCCAAGACCTGATTACTCAAGCCAATAGGGAGGTTGTGGTCCTCTTGAACCCATATGTGGGTACGGCGGCATCTAGAATGAGGGATTTCACTTGAATGAATCCTCTAGAGTTTTATGGTTCCAAGGCGAAGGAAGATCCTTAAGAGTTCATTGATGAAGTGTACAAGATGTTGATGATCATAGGAGTGAATCCAGTGAAAAAGGAAGAATTGTCCGCTTATCAACTTAAGGGTATTTCTCAAGTTTGGTTCAACCAATGGAAAGGAGAGAGGGAAGTTGATACGGGTCTTCTTCATTGGGAAAAGTTTAAGGTCATTTTCCTTGATAGTTTCGTTCCCCTTGAGACAAGGGAGGCAACAATATTTGAATTCATCAATCTTCATAAAAAAACATAAGTGTGAAGGAATATGTTTTGAAGTTCACACAAATGTCTAGATATGCCCTACTATGATTGTCGATCCTAGGGCAAATATGGGTAAGTTTGTTTCGCGAGTGTCCAAGATGATAGTAAGAAAATGTTGTATCGCCTTGAACATCAATGATATGGAAATTTATCGCTTAATGGTGCATGCTCAACAAATACAAGAAGAGAAACTTAAGGAAAGATCTAGCGAGACAAAGAAGGCTAGGACCGGTGATGGTGATTTTTCACATTCAAGGTTCAATGGACATGGTCGTTCTAAGTTTCAATAAAGGTTTTCAGGTTAAGGTTCCTCCAATGTTCTTCCAAATTCAATAAAGATATAGTGTCTAACCTTAAACCTCAAAGAGGAGATGGTGGTGGATCTTTCTCATTTAATTATGTTAAATGTGGAAGGAAGCATGAGGGAAAATCCCAAGCCGGTTCTAATACATGTTTTAGCTCTGGCAAGATGGATTATAAGATAAGGGACTATTCCTCAGTTGCTAAGAATGAAGGAGATAATCCTCGATGGGCTAGACCTTACCCTTCTTCGGGTTCTAGTGGGAGCTAGAAACACAATGGATTTTATGAACTCTAGACTTGTCAACATGAGGAAGAGGGTTCTCTTGATGTTGTTACCAGTATGTTCAAACTCTTTCATCTTTACGTTTATGCTTTGCTTGAACTCGTTGCAACCTTGCCTTTTGTGACCTCATATGTGGCTATGAGGTTTGATATTCTTCTAGATGTGTTATTAGACCCTTTTTTCTGTCTCTACTCCTATTGGTGAATCTATTGTGGCTAAGATAGTCTATAGAAATTGTCCATTATCCTTATCTCATAGAGTCACTTATGTTAATATGTAGAGCTTGATATGTTAGATTTCCATGTTATCCTTTGTATCGATTTGTTGCATTCATGTTATACTTCTATTGAATGTAGAACCCGAGAAGTCAAGTTTCAATTTCCAAGTTAACCCATTCTAGATTGGAAAGGGGGAAATTGTATACCTAAGAGTCAGTTTGTCTCTTGTCTTAAATTTAGAAAAATGATTTCTATGGGTTGCATATATCATCTTGTTCGGGTTAGGGATATGGATTCTGAAACCCCTACTCCTGAGTCAGTCTCTGTTGTTAATGAGTTTTCGGAAGTGTTTCCCGATAATCTACCGGGTGTTCCCCGAAAAGGGAAATAGACTTCGACATTGACCTTTTCCTAGATACGCAACCTATCTCTATTCCTTCTTACTTAATGACTTCGGCAGAACTTAAGGAATTAAAGAAGTAATTGAAAGATTTGTTGGATAAGGGTTTCAACCGACCGAGTATTTCTCTATGGTTGCTTCCGTCTTATTTGTTTGAAAGAAAGATGGTTCAGTTCGCATGTGCATTGACTACCGCTAGTTGAACACGGTTACCATAAAAATAAGTATCCTCTTCCAATATAGATGACTAGTTTGAACACTTTCAAGGGGCAATTCACTTTTCTAAGATCGACCTCCGGTCGAGTTATCACCAATTGAGGGTGAAGGAATATGATATTCTGAAGACTGTTTTTCAGACTCAATATGGTCACTATGTTTTTTGGGTAATGTCATCAGGGTTTACTAATGCTTTATGGATTTGATGAATAGGGTTTTTAGACAATAACTGGATATGTTCATAATCGTGTTAATTGATTATATGTTGATGTGTTCAAGGAGTGAATAGGAGCATACCAATCATTTGCGGATTGTGTTGCAAGTCCTTAACGACAAACAACTCTTTGCAAAGTTTAGTAAGTGTGTGTTTTGGTTAAGATATGTGGTTTTCTTGGTCATATTGTTTCTGGAAAGGGAATTGAGGTAGATCCTAAGAAGACGGATGCAGTTAAGAGTTGGCCTAGACCTCTGTCCCCTTCGAATATTAAAAGCTTCTTTGGTTTAGCCAGTTACTATAGAAGTTTTGTGGATGGATTTTCTTCAATTGCCTCACCATTGACGGCATTGACACAAAAGAAAGACAAATTCTTATGGTCGGAAGCTTGTGAAAGTAGTTTTTAGGAATTGAAAGATAGACTTACTTCCACTCTAGTGTTAAATTTACCGAATGGAACAGTGGGTTTGTGGTTTATTGTGATGCTTCAAGAATTGGGTTAGGATGTGTCCTTATGCAAAATGGAAAATTCATTGGCTATGCTTCAAGGCAACTTAAGAATCACGAAAAGAACTATCCTACCCATGATTTAGACCTAGTGGCGATTGTGTTTGCTTTAAATATTTTGAGGCATTACTTATATGGTGTTTAAGTTGATGTCTTTACCAACCACAAAAGTTTTCAATATGTGTTTAAACAGAAAGATCTATATCTTCACCAAAAGAGGTGACTTGAGTTACTAAAGGATAAGGACTTGAGTGTTCTATATCACACTGGCATAGCAAATGCGGTGGCGGATGCTCTCAATATGTTATCAATAGGTATTATTGCTCATATTGAGGATGGTAAGAAGGAGTTGGTTCGAGATGTTTATGGATTAGCCCGATTGGGTGTTTGATTAGTTGATTCCACCAGAGGTAGTGTTATTGTTCACATTGGTTCCGAATCGTCTTTTGTGTCATAAGTGAAAGCAAAGCAAAGCCTTGACCTGATCTTGATTGAGTTATGGGAAGCGCTGCTCAAAAAGTCAGTTGAGGCTTTCTCCAAAGGGGGAGATATAGTGCTTAGATATCAAGGTTGTTTGTGTGTTCCCAATGTAGATGACCTGAGAGAGAAAATATTACCAGAAGTCCATAATTCTCAATATTTCATTCACCAAGGAGCCACCAAGTTGTATCGTGACTTGTGTGAGGTCTACTGATGGAATGGGATGAAGAAGGATTATGCAGAATTGGTGGCGAAATGTCCTAATTGTCAACAAGTGAAAGTTGAGCATCAAAAGTTGGGATTTTTGTCCTAAGATATGAGTATCCCTACTTGGAAGTGGAAATATTTAAAGATGGACTTTATTGTGGGTTTACCTCGTACCCGGGGAAATATGACTCGATTTGGGTTATTGTGAATCGAATGATGAAATCAGCTCATTTCATCCATGTCAAGGTTTCTTATTTGGCGAAAGACTATGCTAATTTTTAGCTATGGGATATTAGTTAGCTTGCATGGAGTGCCCCTATCTATTATATCCGATCGTGGAAGCCAATTCACTTTTAAGTTTTGGAAATACTTTCAAAAAAGGCTTCGTACTCGTATAAAAATTAGTATGACCTTTCATTCTGAAACTGATGGGCAAGTGGAGCATACAATCCAAAATTGAATTCAAGGGAAATTGGGATGTTCATTTTCCTTTGATTGAATTTGCGTACTTAATTATCACTCAAACATTGGGATGACATACATATAAGGCTCTATATGGTAGAAGGTGTAGATATCTTATAGGTTGGTTCGATGTGGATAAATTTGCTTTGATAGGTCACGAATTCGTATATGAAGCTATGGAGAAAGTTTGGCCTATTAGAGAAAGGTTGAAATAGCTCAAAGTCGACAAAAGTCGTATGTCGATGTTAGAAGAAGAGATCTTGAGTTTGATGTGAATGATTGAGCAATTTGAAAATTTCACCCATAGAGGGTGTGATGAGATTTGGAAAGAAAGGTAAACATAGTCCTTGTTATATGGGCCTATATCAGATTTGAGGTGTATAAGTAAAACTGCTTATGTACTTGATTTACCTAATGAATTCGCATCAGTTCATCCAGTTTTCCATGTCTCCTTAATAAAGAAATGTGTTGGTGATCTGACATCTATAGTACCATTGGATAGTCTTGGTATAAAGGACAATCTTTCTTATGAAGAAATTACGATTGAGATTTTGGGCCGGTAAGTTCAGAAGTTGAGAAACAAAGAAGTTACTTTAGTATAGGTTCTTTGGAGGAATTAGTTAGTCGAGGGTGTTACTTGGGAGGCCGAGGCCGATATAACATCCCATTATCCTCATCTCTTTCCCTATGTTCCTACGGTAGCTTGAGTATTTAGTTACTCATGGTTTACTCTTTTGGTTTGATGTGTCCTAGTTATTCTCATGATTCATCATTTATGTATATTCATAAAAAGTTTAAAACTTGAGAAAAATCAGTTAAGTTAATTGATTTTCTCGATATTATGTGCGTTTGTGTATGAGTTGCATATAGACCTCATGAGATGATGTTTTGGATTGTTTTAGCTTGGATTTTATTTTGCTCCCCGGGTATGTGCATTTATGTGATTGCATGCATGTTGGGTTGTTAGATCTAGTTTCTACCCTCTTTGTGATGTCTCGAGTTTCATTCGAGGCCGAATATTCCCAAAGGGGAGATATTGTAACACCTAGAATTTGAAAAGAAGAAATATTTTCTGATTTTCTTAGCTGGTTTCTGTCCGACAGACCATAGGTTCACTTAAAGGTCGTAGGTGAGAACCATAGGTGGTAGGGGTAAATATTTTGTAAAAACAAGTTCCAGTACCCCGTTTACGGTTCACCAGAACATTCAATTGTTCATTGTACTAGTCGTAGATAGGTTTCGTAGGTGACCCCAGACTTAAAGAAAATTTTAAAGCTTAAAGTTTGACCTATAGTGGCCATGTAAGGACTGTAGGTTTACCAATAGACCGTACATTGGTCCCATCGTTAGGGGTCATAAACATAGTTCTTGAACCCCACCTACAGTCGATCAGGACAGTCTGTAGTAAGACCTACGAACCATACGTCAAACCATAGATAATGGTCAGCAATTATTTTAAGGGTTTTTTTGGTCTTTTCCCTGATTGATTAATGTTTGAACTAGGTCGTTTTGATCTTAATCCTAGACCAAATATAAGTCTTCTGGGCCTAAAATCTAACTATTCTAAATCATTCTTCAAATTTCCCCAAATCCCTCAAAAGTTCTTCCCCAAATATTTGTCTCTCTAAAACTCTAAGAAGAAGAAATCTACGGTTTCAAGATCAAGTATCTAATTCTCCATTGATTGTGTGCTTTTGACATCAAGGTATGATAATATTCACCTATGGAGTTTTTTCCTCCATAGGGTTCCTAAATTCTCCAATTTTATAAGATAGAATCTCCAATTGAAATTAGGGTTTTCTTCAATCTATCTCATGGGTTCCTTTCAACGATGATCTATTGATGGTTTTATGTCTTTTTATGCATGAATTGAAGTAATTGCATGTTTTTAAGTTGGGACCCTATGATGATATGATGTTGATTTTGAACTATGAAATATGAATTTATGATGATATGCATGTTTCTTTATGAAAATGATGAAAAGTATTTGAGGATGCTTTGAGAATTAAGCATTCATGTTGTTGTTGTTGTGAAATGATTTCTCACGTACTACTCAAACATGATCGTGAAATGATTTTCTCACATAAAGGATTCATAAGTTTGAAACATTTTCTCACCTAAGATGAATTAAGATTACAAAGCTATTCTAATATAATTTTAGCTTTGATTGGCCACTTGATGTGCCCTTCCATGGATGATAACACAAGCAGTGATTACCCATGCACCAACATGATAAGACAAGTTTAGATTAATGACTTCTTTATGGGATTTATGCTTAGCACCTAGTAGACAAGTGATGATTACCCATATATCATAATTATGTGCCACCATAGTTTTGTCATAGATAGACATTAGCTAGTTGATCCACTTAAGCTAGAAGTTTATGGTTCTTACCTTTGAAAGTAAGGACATTTCTTTTTGGTGTGGGATAGACACTGGATTCCATGTTATAGCTCACATGGTCTATATGTTGGTTAAAGAAAAACTTCCCAAAATAATGAACTAAGGTTACTTCTACAAGTATCTCAAATATGTTTGAAAGATGTTTAGCGTGCATTGACCATGATTATGACTTGTGTTTTCAAACATGTTATTTTATGATTTAGATTAGTCATTTTATGTCATGTAAAGTTATTTTAGCATGATTTCATGATTCTTATTCAATACTATCATACTTGGTACATTTTATGTACTAACGCATACTCTTGCCAACATCGTTTCACTAATGTAGGGTCCGACGCTCCTACATCTCATACTCGTGGCTAGTGATACCTTTAAACTTTGAAGATTAGTAAGTCCTCATGTTCCGAGGACCGACATTATTTTATTGCTTCCATGTCTATTCATTTCAGATTGTGTATGTGATGTATGAGTTACGTCCCAATCCCTCCTACGATGTAATAGATGACTTTGAGACTTATATTAGACTTCTGCTACTTTTGTCAAACTCGCTATGATATAAAAATGCTTGTGAACTCTTTATGATTCTATTATCTTGTATATGCATGTTAAGCAGCTTCTATAGGGTCGCTCGAGGTCCTATACGCCATGTTACGACTAAAGTGTACTTTGGATCCTAACAAAAGTTAACCTAGTGAGCTATTACAATTTCTGTGATATCTTGTAAATGATATCAATTTATCTCAAAGACTTCATTTCAATTGAAATTTGGGTTATCACTCATACGAGGATATACCATATTTATTATTGTTTCTCCATATGTTTATTGCATTTTTCATTAACCATATATGTGGTGGCAATGCAGAGATATATATTAATTCTAACAATCAAATTAAAGAATATCACACTTGAAATTCAAACTTCCAACTTAATTTTATTTTTCATCCACCTTTGCTTAATTTTTTTTTCCTGTGTAGGGATTCATTAGTTTATTTACGTGTATAGAAACCTTTTATAAGTACACAACTTCAACCCAAAAAATTATGTGAAATAAACCAATAAAATAATTGGTCGATGTGAATATATTTAGCAAGTTAGGGAAGTCTGAATGTTAAAAATATAGTAACTTATAAAAATTTAGCAAGTTTTTCACATTTTTTTTATTTTGGTATGGTGGAAAATATAAATGAACTACTTAAAACCTTACAAAGTTAAACATGGCAAAATTTTTAAAGGAGAAAGAAATCCATTTCTCTAAGTAATACTTCCCATATTATCATATCTTCCTCATGCTTGTATCATTTGCTAGAAAGTTCTACACATTAGTTTATGTCACTCCCCGATGCTACCCCTAGGACACAGACACGGGACCTAGGATCACGAGTGACCCTAAGCTAACCCTGTTGGCATATCAAAAGCATACTTAAAGATTTTCAATATAATAGTCATACTGTGCGAAAGCTACAAACATATCATAAAATGAAATGATAGGGAATACTCAAAACTATCTGAATAAATAATTTGTGCGTTTAATGAAAACTTAAATATAAAACTCCAAAGCTAAAACTGGATCTAACTATGTCTGAAATAAAGCCTCTAACTGACTAGAGATGCTGGAACATGCCACAGCTAAATCTAGCAAGAACTGAAACTAAAGACTGAAAGTAGAAAGAAAATCATGTCAATCGTCCTCGAAGAATAAGGACTCACCACTGATGCTGCTGAACTGGAGATCGAGAACCGATCTATGCGTGATCTGAAAGCTGAGGACCTGAAACTCCATCACGAGAAGATGTAGCGTAGAGTATGCGTCAGTACTTGAAAGGTATTGAGCATGCAACATAGAATAAAGCTGAACAATATACATAACTGAACAAAGCATATAAGTGAGCAATGATATAAGGTGAGCATGATACTATACTAAAAATATTGAACATGAAGTAACTGAATACAATGGCCAATTTTCTACATGATGAAACTGAATATTGAACTGTAACTGATAACCTGGTCAATACACTAGAATCTGACTGTGGGAGCTACTCATAACCGACATAAAACCACATGAGTTAAATGTGGAGTCCGATGTATAAGCCCCATTGAGAGGACCCAATATACCCTGCTAGAGGTATAGAGGCATGAGTGGCGTGATCACTAAACTGATGCTCACGGAGGGGACTTATAACTTATGGGGCACGTAGTTCTGGGACTTGAGGATGATAGACCCTAGTCCGCTAGTTATTAAGCCTACTCCCAATTGATTATGTAATTAACACATTATGACTGAATTTCTATAATACTGGATAACTCAAAATACTGACATGCTTACTGAAAATGCAACATTAATATACTCATAATGAAACATTCGAAAACAGAGGCATGAATATATGAAATAGCCGACATCTGATGGGTGAAAGGAACCCACTATTAAAATCCCATATACCTGATGACGAATTCCATGGAGAAATCTTTCGAATTCGGGGTTGAAACTGATGAAAATCTGATGTGTTCTTAGACTAAGGCTTGGTCGACTCTTTCTCCTTTTTTTTGTTCAACTTGATGAATTTTTGAAGAATGAGTTGACTAAGGTAACTTCTAATAAAGTTACTAGGCTAAAACTGACAAAAACTACATAGTTTAGGGCTTAAACGACATAGTTTAGGGGTCTAACGCATAAGAAAGAGACCAAACGACCCCTAACTTAAAAGTTGTCGGGGACAACCCACACACTGATCGACGGTCCGTGGACTAACCCACGATCCATCCTATCAACCGTCGTTGGTTTTCAGAGAGGGGCTGTTGAGGGGTATGATCCACGGACCAGGACCACAACCCATGACCTGACCTACGGTCCGTTGGTCTGGCCGCGGGTCGACCCTCACACAAATCTTATATGTGTTTTCTGGGGAGGGGTTGCAGGTGGTCAACCACGGACCACCACCTACGGTCCGTGGGTGGTGCCCGTCGGTGGCACTTGCAACTTCTGATATCTGCAAACTGGTCTGTCTAGGAAATGGGGTGTTACATTATCTCCCCATTAGGAACATTCGTCCTCGAATGAAGACAAAACTTGCTGAATATGGATGGAAATAGCTGCATACCCTATCACTAATTACTAGAGACTAATTTCTAACTGAACTAAGTTCCAAGAACATACAAATACGCTGAAAATGCAAGTACAAACTGAAGGAACATGATATTAAGATTAAAGTTTCTCATGAATGACTAAAAAACTAGAGAGGAACTATTACCTCAAGCTGGAATGGAATGGGGAGGAAAAAGATGAGGATACTTGGCCTTCATGGCTTTTTCTTCTTTCCAAGTAGCTCCCTCTATGGACTGACTCCTCCATAACATCAAGATCAAGAATCTCAACTGGTACGTCCTCATAAGTGAGACTATCCTTCAAACCACACTTTCTAATGGCACTATAGATGTTGAATCACCCACACACTTCTTCAACAAGGAAATGTGAAAGACTAGATGGACTGCAACTAGTTCTGCTGGCAACTCTAACTCGTAAGCCACCTTACCAACCCTTTTCAAGATCTTGTAAGGGCCTACATATATAGGACTGAGCTTCCCTTTATTGCCAAATCTCATCACCCCATTTATAGTGACACTTTCAGGAAAATCCAATCATTAACTTGGAACTCCAAGTCCCTTCTCCTTACTTCTGCATAAGATTTCTAGCGACTCTGGGCTATCTTAAGTCTATCTCTAATGAGCTGAAGTTTTTCCATGGAATCATGAATCGAATCTGGTCCTATAAAGGCGGCTTCATCTACTTCAAATCAACCGACTGGAGATCTACACCTACGCCCATATAATGCCTCATAAGGGGCCATTTGAATGTTGGAATGGTAGCTATTATTGTAGGTGAACTCTATAAGAGGAAGGTGATCATCACAACTACCTTTCAAATCGATCACACAAGCTCTCAACATGTCATCTACGGTCTAAATGGTACGCTCTGCCTGACCATCTGCCTGTGGATGAAATGGTGTGATAAAATTAACCTGAGTACCAAGACCTTTCTGAAATGGCTTCCAGAAATGAGAGGTAAACTGAGGACCTCTATCTGAGATGATAGATAAAGGACTCCATGCAACCTGACTATATCATTAATGTAAAGCTTGGCATAGTCCTCCACCGAATCTGTAGTCTTAATAGCTAAAAAGCGTGCAGACTTTGTAACTCTATCAACTATCACCCAAATGGAGTCATGGTGTCTGTGAGTATGAGGTAAACTTGTAATGAAGTCCATTTTGATCACTTCCCATTTCCAAGTAGGAATGTTGATCTTTTGAGTCATACCTCCTGGTTTCTAATGTTCTACCTTCACTTGTTGACAATTAGGGCACTTAGCCACAAAATGTGCTATATTCCTTTTCATGTCATTCCACCAAAAGACTTCCTATAGATCACGGTACATCTTAGTGTCGCCTAGATGAATAGAATACCTGGAGTTATGGGCTTCCGCAAGAATCTGCTGTCTCAACTAACCCACCTTAGAAACACATAATTGACCCTGATATCACAACACACCATCTCCCCCTTGAGAGAAAACCTCAATTCTCTGCTAATGAACTGTACCTTTTAGTTAAAGTAATATAGGATCACTATCTTGCTTTTCCTTAACCTCTGCTACCAATGAAGATTGTGACCCATTATGAACTGTTACACCAACATCTGATATGCTTATAAGGCGAACTCCCAGACGAGCAAGCCTGTGAACATCTTTTGCTAGTTCTTTTCTTTCTTCCTCAACATGTGCTACACTACCTATAGATAGCCTGCTAAGGGAATCCACTACTACATTGTCCTTACTAGGATGGTAATGCACACTCATATCATAATCCTTGAGGAAGTCAAGCCATTTCCTCTGGTGAAGATTCAAGTTTTTCTGGGAGAACACATACTGAAGGCTCTTATGGTCTGTGAACACATCTATGTGAACACCTACAAGTAATTTCTCGAAATCTTATGTGCAAACTCCACTGCTGCAAGCTCGAGGTCATGAGTCGGATAATTCTTCTCATGCACCTTAAGTTGTCTAGAAGCATAAGCTATAAACTTATCTCGTTACATCAACACACAGCCTAGGCCGACTCTGGATGCATCACAATAGATAACATAACCGTCTAACCCTCTGGTAGAGTCAAAACAAGAGTTGTAGTCAACCTAGTTTTTAGTTCTAATAAGATCTTCTCATAATCATCTGACCACTGAAACTTAACCTTTTTCTAAGTCAACTTAGTCAATGGAGAAGCTATGGATTAAAATCCTTCCACGAACCTTCTGTAATAACCTGCTAAACCCAAGAAGCTTCTAATATCTGTAGGAGTGGTAGGTCTGGGCCATTGTTTCACTGCTTCTATTTTCTGAGAATGAACTCGGATCCCTTCGCTAGACACAATATGCCCAAGGAAAGCAACAAATTGCAACCAAAACTCACATTTGCTAAACTTAACAAATAATTGGCGATCTTTGAGAGTTTGCAGGACAACTCTTAAATGAGTCACATGTTCTTCCTGATTCCTAGAGTAAATGAGGACATCATCAATAAAGACGATAATAAACAAGTCCAAATACTTCTTGAACACCCTATTAATCAAATCCATGAAAGAGCATTGGTTAGTCTAAATTACATAACTACAAATTCATAATGACCATACCGATTTCTGAAGGTTGTTTATGGGATGTCACTATCTCTGACTCTGAGCTGATGATAACCAGATCTGAGGTCTATCTTCGAAAAATGACTAGCACTCTGAAGTTGGTTGAACAAGTCATCAATTCTGGGGATATGGTACTTATTCTTGATTGTGACTTTGTTCAACTGTCGATAGTTAATGCACATCCTGAGAGAACCATCTTTCTTTTTCACTAACAACACTGGTGCACCCCATGGGAAAATATTAGGTCTGATGAAGCCTTTATCTAGAAGGTCTTTCAAATGCTCTTTCAATTCCTTAAGCTCTACTAGAGCCATTATGTAAGGAGTAATAGAAATAGGCTGGGTGTGTGGAAGGAGATCAATTCCAAAGTCGATTTCCCTTATGGGAGAAACTTCGGGAAGATATTCTGGAAACAATTTCGGAAACCATTAACTACTGAAACTGACTCAAGAGTTGGGGTTTTGGAGCTTGAATCCTTAAACCGAACTAGATGATAGAGACAACCCTTAGAAATCATCTTTCTGGCCTTAAGGTAAGAAATGAATTGACCCATAGGCGCTAAGCTACTACCCTTCCATTCTAAGATTGGCTCAACAAGAAACTGAAAAAGAACAATCCTAGTTTTACAATTGACTGAGGCATAGCAAGAATGTAACTAATCCATGCCTAGAATGATATCAAAGTCTACCATTTCTAACTCTACAAGATCTACTGAGATAACTTTCTGAGAGACTGTGACAGGGCAACTTCGGTACCCGTCTAGCTATAACTGGGTCATAAATTGGAGTACAGATTGAGAAGGGTTCTGAAAGAGTTTCTGGACTAACATTGAAGTTGACTGCTATATAAGGAGTTACAAAGGAACAAGTAGACCCTGGGACTAACAAGGCATAAATATCTAAGTGAAAGACTCGTAACATACCAGTGACTACATCAGGAGAATCTTTCTGATCTTGGCGAGCCTGAAGAGAATACAACCAATTTTGGCGCTGACCGCCACCTGTACCAGATGAGTTACCCTGCTGAGTCGGGCAACCTGCTAGTGCTGCTGAAGTTGTAGACTAAGCCCTACAATTGTTTCCTCTTTGACCCTATTTAGTAGAAGGACAATTTCTCAACTTGTGACCAGACTGATCATACCCAAAGCGTCCTTCCTCTCTTGCAAGACACTCGTCCAGATGAGTCTTACCACACTTTGGACAAGTAGGGTAGTTTCTCGTGCCTGAAACACTTACCTGACACATAAAGCTTGATTCCTTACCTTTCTGATCCTGTCGGAACCTAGAAGATGGAACACTAGCTGATAAAGGTGCTAGAGCTAAAGAATTTTGCTGAAACTGTGAGTGATTTCCACCACCCGATTTCTGTTGAGAATACTCATAGTTGCCTGTTCTAGCCTTCCTATTATCCTTAGCCCGTTCCCTATTCTTATCTCCCTCAACATGCTGAGCATGAGTCATGAGCCTAGAAATGTTCATATTTTCTAGCAACATAGCATTCCTACACTCTATTTTCACTAAGTCGGATACTCCATATAAAAAATAGTTTATTTGAGCCCTTGAATCTGCAACCATTTGATGAGCATACCTGGAGAATTGGGTGAACTTGAGTACTCTTGGACCAACATGCTACC
The DNA here is from genome assembly GCA_029582605.1 of Solanum gracilifrons. Classification (NCBI taxonomy): domain Eukaryota; kingdom Viridiplantae; phylum Streptophyta; class Magnoliopsida; order Solanales; family Solanaceae; genus Solanum; species Solanum gracilifrons. The sequence goes on from JAJOOH010006138.1 coordinate 23,807, forward strand.
TTGCCTCAAATTCATGAATTCCTGAGCTTTTGCCTCTCTCAAATCACTTGGGAAGAACCTATAGTCTCACTAAAGCACTCTCCGGTGATAGGAGTCGCATCCGTACCCCTGTTTTCTTTCCATTGAGTATACAAGATGTGAGCTACATCCATATGATGGTAGGATGCTAACTCCACCCTATCATTTTCTGTCACTTGCATCACTCCAAAGATCTTCTTGACATCATCTATGAAGTTTTGGAGATCCTCACCAATCTGTGACCTTAAAAACTCAGGCGCATACATCCTAACAAAATCACGACCCTGGGTTCCACTAATCCACAACTAGCTTTTGTAGGAACTAGAACCCGCTGGTTGTTCTGGTTGGTCATACTCTGGGCCAAAAGTTTAATGGCGTTCTGTAACTCAGGATTCAAAACTTCCTGATCTGGGACTGGAGGAGCTGCATTAGCGTTGCGTGCATTCACAATCCTTCTGTAAGATATACGAGGAGGCATGATCACTGAAATGCATAATGATGGATTAGAGAGAGATCATACCTTACGCACGATAAGAGTAACAAAAAATGGGGTTTTTCCCAAAACACTTCGCAACCTCCTTCTCATTAGATATGGTGAACTTAACATGCATGAAAAGGACTGTACTTAGTGCGGCTTTTTAGACATCCTAGGAATCTTAAACCAAGTGCTCTGATACCAAGTTTGTCACGCCCCGAAGCTACCCACACGACGCAGACACGGGACCTAGGATCACGAGTGCCCCAAGCTAATCCTGTTTGCATATCATAAGCATACCTAAAGATTTTCAACATAATAGTCACACTGTGCAGAAGCTAGAAACATATCATAAAATAAAATGATGGAGAATACCTAAAATTATCTGAATAAATAATCTGAGAGTTTAATGTCAATTGAAATATCAAACTCTAAAGTTAAAATTGGATCTAAGTATGTCTGAAATAAAGCCTCTAACTGACTAGAGATGCTGGGACATTCCCCAACTAAATCTAGCAAGGACTGAAACTAAAGACTGAAAGTAGAAAGAAAAGCATGTCAATCATCCTCGAAGAATGTTGACTCACTACTAATGCTGTTAAACTGGAGATCAGGAATAGATCTATGAGTGATACAAAAGCTGAGGACCACAACCTACATCACGAGAAGATGTAGTGTAGAGTATATGTTTGTACTTGAAAGGTATTGATCATGCAAGATAGAATAAAGCTAAACAATATACATGACTGGAAAATATACATGACTGAACAAAGTATATAACTGGGCAATGACATAAGGTCAGCATGGTACTATACTGAAAATACTGAATATGAACTAAGTGAATACAATGGCCAAGTTTATACATGTGGAAACTAAATACTAAACTGTAACTGATAACCTGGTCAATACACTAGAATCTGACTCTCGGAGATACTAGGATAACCTCAGTAACCTGATCACTAAATTGATGCCCACAGAGGGGACTTATAACCTACGGGGGCACGTAGTTATGGAACTTGAGGGTGGCTGACCCTTGTCCACTCGGTATTAAGCCTAGTCCCAATTGATTATGTAATTAACACATTATGACTGAGTTTTTGTAATACTGGATAGTTCAAAATGCTTACATGTTTACTGAAAATACAGCATTAATATACTGAAAATGAAACATTTGAAAACTGAGGAATGTATATCGGAAATATCTTACCTAGAAAGTGTAATTCATGAACTAAACGAATCTACACAACTAGGGTTCTGAGTTTCAAGCAAGAATTAAGCAACAATTTCACGAAAACATGATAATCTGATTTGGATTAGTCTAACAACTGAATCACAACATATGTTCTGAAATTCTAGAAACCCTTGGTCTAATATGATGCAGAGAATCAAGAATCTGACTGAAATTTAGGGACCTACAGGTAAAAGTAACCCACTAGTAAAATCCCACATACTTGGTGACGAATTCGACGGAGAAATATTTCAATTTCAGGGCTGAAACTGATAAAAATCTGTTGCGTTCTTGGACTAGGGCTTGTTCGACTCTTTCTCCTTCTTTTTGTTCAACTTGATGAATTTTTAGAGAATGAGTTGACTAAGGTAAATTCTAATTAAGTTATTAGGCTAAAACTGACCAAACCAACATATTTTAGGGGTTAAACGATGTACTTTAGGGGTCCAAGGCTTAAAGAAAAGACCAAACGACCCATGACTTAAAATATGTTGGGGCCAACCAACGAACTAACTGACAGTTTATGGACTAACCCACGGTCTGTCCTATCAATCGTCATTGGCTTTCAGAGAGGGGTTGCTTAGGGGTCTGATCCACGGACCAGAACCACGGCTCGTGGCCTGACCTACAGTTCATGGGTTAAGGGGTTGCAGGTTGACAACCTTGGTTCACCACCCACAGTCTGTGGGTCACCCTACGGTCTGTGGGTGGTGCCTGTCGGTGGCACCTGCACCCTCTGATATCTGCAAACTAGCCTGTCTAGGATACGGGGTGTTACTATTTGTCTCCCTCCAAATATGTTTAATGATAGCCCTATTGAACTTCAACATATGTTTATCGTGTGTAATAGTATCCCTACAGGGTGAACTTGTATATCCTCCTCTTTGATAAGCTTAACATCAAGTAGGTAATCTGTGTCTCCACTAGCATAGCCTTACTTTCAATTTGTCAGTCAATTTCAACTCTTATTTGATACTCGATTACTCTGTCATGCAATTTGAGGTTGGATTCATCTTATTTGAATATACCAAGTACCAATTGCCTTAATCATCTCTAAAGATTCCTCCAAAAGCAGTATTTCCAGTTTGAGTTTGACGTTGCCATTTGTATTCAATTTTTTCTTTCATGCCAAGAACACCAAGCTATTAGTTTGGATTCTCTAAAATTAAATTTTTGTGTCGCAGATACAATATCGATTTTATTAGCATAATATATAACGTGATTAGATATAAGATGTAAAGGCAAACATTTCCACTCAAAAAAATTTATATATCATTTATCCCATATAAGCTAGATCATATATTAAATTATAACAGTAGCACTATAAAAGGGTTGTAAAGTGTAGTTATAATATCTTCGAGTTATTTAACTGTCACGACCCGATTCCACAAGTCATAATGCTAGCTACTATAACCCACTATACCGTAAGCCAACCCGTACCCAAAACAACATGTAATGAGTATAAGGACATAACTAAACAGAAATAACACTAAACAACATAAAAAAAAAGATAAAATCGGAAACAACCCAAAGATATATATACTATAGAATCCCTCTCTAAACCTGAAAGTCACGAGTAGAGAGATTTCCAATATGAAAATACAGATCCCAAAAGTGGACCACAACAAGCCATCTCAAAGGTAAAAGACTAGCTAAGAATATATGCCGAAGGAGACAGGCTGATCCAGAATGCCAAGTACTCACCCTCGTCTCTGATCCCCAAAAGTGGCAAACAATGGCACGAACGATCACCGCTGGTAAATGGTACTAGGACCCGCATCACAAAAAAATGCAGAGTGTAGCATATGTACCAAAAGAAAGGTACCTAGTAGGAATCAAAGTCCATCTCAGCAAAGAAGGTAAATATTATCTAAAAAAATGGTATCTAGACAGAAACAAAGGTCAAAGTGGTAAAGAACGAAAAACACACGACCATACCAAAAGTAAATATAATTACAGCTAAACTAAACCTAACTTGTCCCCCATAGACCCAGGAGGTATACTCATGCACATGTTTAAACAAAACCCGAACGGACTAAAAAAAAATTCTTGAATAACGGGGGTTAATTTTACTGTTTATGGGGCGTTTAAAACCCATGCAATCTAGTATTACGACATTTATTGAAACTCCCACAATATGAATTGTTGCAACCAATTTGTGGCAGTTTTGACCCATACAAAAAATTAGCGGGAGTTACATTGCAGAAGTCAACCCATACTAATTTAAAATTAAATCTTTTAAAATTATTATTTTTCAGTTACAAATAGTAAAACCTCCACAATTTTTTAAAATTCCTTATATTTAAAGATCTGGGAAATTATAACATGTACAGTTAATTGAATATTTTTTATTCATATACTATTTAAGGAATTACTGATTAAGCTATAATTCATAATCAAACCCATAAAATATCTCAAGGTCAATAAATATATATTCTTTAACAACATATCGTAAAATCACAAAAATATTGCATGATCATTAGTCATTTAAATTAAATTGTCAACATCAAATATCTTAATCAGAGTCAAACACTAAATCAAAACAAAAAATATCCAATCCAACATTGTAACTACCCCTCCAATCACACAATCTTGTCATCATAATTAATTAGCTAAGATAACTACAATGTAATCAACGGTTGTGATGGCTAGGATTACTATCACCACCGTATGATCTTCTTGTGTTCATAGGCATAATTGGTTCATTAGTAGCATCACTTGGCTTCATAAAAAAATAAAGTATAAAATTAATCAAGTGATATTTGAAAATATGATTTTCCTGTCAAATGTTATGTTTCAAACAATACTTGTCATCAGTCAATATATGTCAACCAAAAATGAATGAAAGGAAGGAGAAGCAATATACAAATCAAACGAAAATAGAAATTTAAGAACTTTAGTTACACTTTGGGAAGTTAATAAAATGCTACAAATAAAGAACCAAATCTATAATTCGTAAAAACTAAGCAAAGTGTCACATCCCAAGAGATTGAAACTGGAACTGTTTTAGACCGTTTCATACTCAGCTCATCTCCTTCACATACCTCGGGCACCCCATATCTTGGATGTGGTGATCAATCAAGGACTGAAGGTGTTATCTCATCATGCCTCAACTGTTTTATTTGTGGGTGTGAGTTGTATCTTTTTATGTATGGTGACTCACAATGAGTTTTTATTGCTAAGACTCGAAGGGGAACATGCACAATAACCCTTCTGATCCACCAGAGCATGTCTTGCATCGAGCTGAATTTTTACTTCAGAACGGTTTTGGGTTATACAACATATTCAAGAACAACTGTGAGGATTTTGCATACTACTACAAAACAGGTTTGCTAGTCTTTACAAATGCCAGTGTAGGCCAGAGAGGGCAGACAACATTTTTTTTAGCTGCCACAACTGTTATTGTTTCATCACAACTGCGCTTTCTAACTACTGATGTTTCTGGTCTGGCTGTTGTGGGTTATGGTGTTTACTATGTCAGCTAGTATGTTTCTAATATTGGTGTACATCGTGATATCATGAAGACTTATCTTATTCCCTTGCCCTCTAGAGTGTGAGGCTGCTACTATTACTGATACATCAAAGGAAAAGGGGTTGTAGTTCTATGTAAGTTGACTGCATTTATATGGATCTCCTCAAGTAGGTTACCACATCACATAATATGTTGTAGGTGTTGATGTCGTCATTGCTTTTGTGACTTAGGTTTGGTTATTATTAAATCAATGGCAATTTAAACAGGCCTTGTGTGAATTATTTCATCAAATGAATGCCTTGATATGTTATTGTAAATTTTTTATAACAACGTTCCATGGTTCATAAGAAAAAAAAAGTAAGAACTTTACTTACAGTTGTTGAAGGAGAATTTGTCGAAAGAGAAGCAAAGAACCCTGCAAATTATTTTGGTATCGTCTCTTCTTCGTTATCATCTATGGCTTGAAAGCAGTCATCATTTGATTATGAACATTCATCAATTGATTGTGGTTCTCTTGGCATTGGGATGAACATGGGCCTTCACTACTTGAAGCCCTTGCACAACCAAAATGAGGTCTTACTTGTTTAACAACATTACTAGGGACGACTCTTAATCCCAAACATCTAACCTTTTCAGAGTGCTCTTTTCCTAAATCTTACCAACAACATTATTTGGCGAAATTTGAGACTCGTCCATGATACTTTGGCTAAAAGTTAGCTCAATTCTTTCCTACATAATCAATGCCAAAAATAGACATTCAGTAATATTGGAAATTGGAATCACCTTAGTAATGACATAAAGATTAAAATTACTTATATATATGTGTGTGCGTGTGCGTGTGTGTCTATACATTCCATGTAAACTTAAGAACATGGACCACAAGCTTTCTGGATAACAAAGGAAACACAAGCATTATGAATATCAAATATCAAGTAATAAAAAAAAGACAAGCTAGCTAAGATATATTTTTTCCAGATGTCATCGATTAACTCTTTTATTCTATTTTTTGGATAAGGAAGACATTTAATCTTGCAGTAATAATAGATTCACACTCATGAATAGAAAACAACATAAGAAGTTTCTCATGCCAGCATACTTATCACAACTCAAGCCTACACCCTGGACGTGACTAGCACTTGAGAACCATTGCTGACCCCAAGCGAACCGTTGGCCGGGCTCAACTCTCAACGGAAGACTAACTCAACATTAGATGAACTCAAAAGTAAAATTTTAACTCAACTCTGTCAAATACTTAACTTAGAACATTTAAAAATATTCAAGCTATTCACAAGGGCAACTCAATTCTAGAACATTACCAATAGAAAATGAAATAGACCTCTCAACTGGGTACTGTCTACGAAGCCTCTGATACTATGAGGGATTTCAGGACAAGACACCTGATCATCCGAAAAAAATTGAAATAATAAATAAGGGATCCTTCGAAAGCAAGGAGGCTCACCAAATAACTATAGCACTGCAAGTGGTATCAACAAAATGCCTGTAGATGACCCTAATCTCCTGTAACTCTCAATACTTTACCCTTAACTCTACCTTGAATTTTAATTATAAATGCAAGCGGTATGATTCATTTTATGAATTATCTCTTGATGTTTAGATGTAGTTTAGAATAGTTAGAATCGGAAAGGAGTAAATGCACACGTTAAAAGAACTAAGACGAAGCAAACGACTGAAAACAGGATGAGGCAGGGGACCCGGCGCACTGAGTGGTGCGGGCGCCAACCCTCAAACTTCAGAGGGTCACTTCTGGCATACTGCTGGCGCGGCGCGCCAGCCCCTGGCCAGAAAACCCGACGAATTATATTTTCTCCTTTTCTGATCCTAATTCACCTAGAATCGGATAATTTTTTTCCAAACACTCTTAGATTCATTTACCCAACTTAACTACATGAAAATATACTCGAAAACCCTCAAGAACAATACTCATTAACAAGATTAAACTCAACCAAACATCAAAATTCAAGAACGATACTTCAAGAACGCTCATCAAAAACTTAAATTTCTCAGTCTTTATGGATTAATTCAAATATGTAAATCATGGTTGGTGTGTGGGTGACCGAACCCATCACTATGGAAGCTTACATACCTTAATTTGATGTAATTCCGCGACAAATATCACGTATCTTAACGAACGTCTTGAACCTTTCCTCTTTTCTCCTCTTGAACTCTTCTCAAAACCCTAAGCATATTTGGAATTGGGAAAACTGACGCAAACCAGTTTTGACCCCAAAAATATTACTAAAAACGTTTAAAGCTGATGGGGTAAGGAAAAATACAAAATACCTCTCACTAATTTGGGTAAATTTCCTTAACTAGATAAGCTGACTTCAAATGGGCATATGTACCTCATCCGAACTCAAAGCATAGAAAAGTCGGTGGTGTTGGAAAGAGGATTCCAAGTAATTTAATTTGATATATATGGGCCACCTAACTCATAAAGTTATGATCGTTTGAAGTTGACCCAAAACTCACAACTTAAGCTTAACTTAAGCAAATATCAAATTTGCTCTTTCGAAATTAGTTCTTTCTAATTTTAGCTCTTTATAAGGCAGGATGTTACAATATCTCCCCCTTGGGAACATTCTTCCTCGAATGAGATTCGTCTAAGAAGAAATGAGGGTGGAAACATCTATACCCAACTCAAACACCCCATAAGCAATTTAACACACTCAACATTTCAATTTAAAGAGTACCAAGAAAAATATTAGTACCTTGATTTGCAATTTCTCCGTACTCAAAGAGATGTCGGTACCTCTTCTTCATGTCCTCCTCAGCCTCCTAAGTAGCTTCCTCAACAAACTGATTCCTCCATAAGACCTTGTGTGATGGTTCCTTCTTGGTCCTCAATTCACGAACCCGACGATCTAGAATCTTAACGGGTACCTCATCGTAAGATAAGACATCCTTAATACCAATATATTCAGTAGGTATAATAAGTGAATGATCATCTATACCCTTTTTCAACATTGAAATGTGACACACCGAGTGGACTGCTGCTAACTCTATTGGTAGCTCCAACTCATAAGCTACATTGCCAAACCTACTTGATATCCTGCAAGGACCAATATTCCGTGTACTAAACTTCCCTTTCTTGCCAAACCTCATAACACCCTTTATGGGTGAAACCTTCAAATAAACCCAATCATCCACCTCAAAATCCAAGTCTCTTCTCCTAACATCGGTATATGATTACTGACGAATCTGTACTGTTTTCAATCGTTCTTGAATAGTCTTCACTTTCTCCATGGCTTGATGAACCAAGTTTGGTCCTATCAACCCAATTACCCTTGAAATCGATCACACACGCCCTCAATATATACTCTGAATCATACGCTCTACTTGATTATCAGTATGAGGATGACAAATAGTACTCAAATTTACCTTATAACCCAAACCTTTCTAGAAAGACACCCAGAACTGTGCGGTGAATTGCGCACTTTTATCTAAAATGATGGACACCAGAACTCCATAAAGTCTGAGTACCTCTTAAATATATAATTTTGCATAATCATCTGCTGAAAAACTAGTCTTTACCGATAAGAAATGGGCTGATTTATTCATCCGATCTACAATCACCCAAATCGAATCATGCTGCTTGCGAGACCGCGATTAATTAGTAATGAAATCCATATTGATCGACTCCCACTTCCATTCTGAAAGATCTATGTTCTGAGCCACACCACTAGGCCTCTGGTGCTCTACTTTGACTTGTTGGCAGTTCGGGCACGTAGCATCATACTCTACAATACACTTCTTTATACTACTCCACCAATAAACTTCCCTAAAGTCACGATACATCATTGTAGAAGTCGGGTGGATAAAGTATCTGGAGCTATGAGCTTCCTCTATGATCCTCTCTTGGAGTTCATCCACCCTTTGTACACACAATCTACCTTGATACCTCAATACACTATTTCCCCTTGTTCAAAAGCCATCACTTTTTACTCATGAACATTTTCCTTCAATTCAAGAAAAACAGGGTCTTGGTCTTTTCTTTTTCACTTCTGACACTAGTGATGATTCATCCCCATTCATCACCACTACTCCTCCTTCATTGGAATCCAACAATCAGACTCCCAATCGTGCAAGTCTGTGCACATCTTTGGCTAACTCTTTCTTGTCTTCCTCAACATGGGAAGTACTACCCATAGATAACCTACTCAAAGCATCAACAACAACATTAGCCTTACTTGGGTGACAGAAAATACTCATGTCATAATCCTTGAGTAACTCCAACCACCTCCTCTGTCTGAGATTAAGCTCTTTCTTACTGAACACATACTGAAGAATCTTGTGATCGGTGAACACATCGACATGAAAACCATAGAGATAGTGACACCATATTTTCAAAGCAAACACTACAGATGCCAAATCTAGATCATGGGTTGGGTAATTCCTCTCGTGAATCTTATATTGTCTGTAGGCATAAGCTATAACCTTGCCATTATACATAAATACAAAACCCAGTCCAACTCTGGACGCATCATAATACACAACTAAACCTTGTGTACCTTCTGCTAAGGTCAAAACTGGGATAATATTCAACTTAGTTTTCAATTCCTGAAAGATTTTCTCACAAGCTTCAGAACATTGAAACTTTGTTGTGTTATGAGTCAACTTAGTCAAAGGGGATGAAATATACGAAAACTCCTCGACAAACCTTCTATAATAACCAACTAATCCCAAGAAACTCCTAATATCTATTGGAGATGTGGGTCTAGGCCAGTTTTGCAGTGCCTCAATATTTTGAGTGTCAACTCGAATCCTATCACCAAAAACAATGTGGCATAAGAATGCGACAGACTAAAGCCAGAATTCACACTTGGAAAATATGGCATACAACTCTCTATCTCTGAGGGTTTGAAGAACTACTTTGAGAAGACTAGCATGATCCTCTTTATTCCTTGAGTAATCAGAATGTCATCAATAAATACGATAACAAACATATCAAGATAAGGAATAAACACACTATTCATAAGATCCATGAACGTTGCAGCAGCATTAGTTAAACCAAAAGACATTACAAGAAACTCATAATGACCATATCGGGTCCTGAATGCAGTCTTTGGTATATCACTCTCTCTTACTCTCAATTGATGATAGCGAGATCTGAGGTCTATCTTAGAAAAACAAGTGGCACCCTGAAGTTGATAAAAAAAATCATCAATTCTCAGAAGGGGGTATTTATTCTTGATAGTAACCTTGTTCAATTTGCGGTAATCACTATACATCTGAAGATAACCATCTTTATTCCTCACAAATAAGACTGGAGTGCCCCAATGTAAGACACTTGGTCGAATGAAACCCTTATCAAGAAGGTCTTTCAACTTTTCTTTCAACTCTTTCAACTCAGCGAGACCCATTCTATATGGCAGAATAGATGTAGGATGAGTATCAGGAAGGACATCTATTTCGAAGTCTATTTCTCTCTCAGCAGGAACTCAGAGAAGATCATCTGGAAAGACCTTTGGATACTTACTCACAATTGGAATTGATTGAATAGCTGATATCTCAACACTAGAATCATTAACTTGGACTAAGTGCTACATGCACCCCTTGGAAACTAACTTTCTTGCCTTAAGATACAAAATAAAATGACCCTTAGGCACTGTTGAACTACTCCTCCACTCAATAACTAGCTCATTAGGAAACTAGAACTTAACTACTGGAGCTCTTCAATCAACTGAGGCATAACAATCATAAATCCAGTCCATACCTTGAATTACATCAAAGTCCACCTTAGCTAGCTCGACTAAATTAGCCATGGTGTCCTTGTGATTGATATAAATGGTACAATCACGATAAACTCTCTCAGCTAGAATAAACTCACCAACAAGTGTGGAAATGCTGAAGGGCTCAAGAAGTCACTCAGGAAGGATATTAAATCTCATAGTAATATGTGGAGTCATAAAAGATAGACTCGCACTTGGATCTAGCAACGCATACACATAAAAATTAAAGACTTTAAACATAGCAGTGACAACATCTGGTTAATTCTCTTACTCTTGACGACTGGTGATAGCATACATGCAAGTTTTTCCTCCACGTGTCCCTAAAGTAGCTCATCTAGGTGCAACTCTATCTGGTGGAGCGGCTAAAGAAGATTGGGCTCTATTGCCCACATTACCATTTCCATGCCTGTTCTTAGGGCACTCTCTCAACAATTTACCTATCTGACCACACTTGAAAAAACCAGTGGAGCCATCACGACATGCTCCTGGGTGGTTCCTACCATACTTAGCACATGAAGGAGTCCAATTACCTCATTGTGCCACATTAGCTTGAGATTGTGCAGGTCTAGCTTTGATGTTCTGCAAATTCTGATTCCTGAACTCACATCTGTTCTTTGGTGCAGGTGTACTAGCAGACGATGGAGCAGATCCATTTGGCTTTTATTGAAAGGATGACCGGTTTGCATTACTCTTCTACTCCCCAAACTCATTTTTTGTTGTCTTAGCCTTCTTGTATCGAAACTCTTCTCTATCCCTCAGCTTATCTTCCTCAACCTATTGCACATGGATCATCAACCTTTCTATGTACATTTTCCCTATCAACATCGCACCCTTACCCTCATTGCTTAACACACGAGAAAACCGAAACACAAACAAGCTCATCATGCTCATATATCAACAACCATCTACAGAGCATAATGGTAAGTTAAGTGAACTTGAGACTGTATTCCTGTGAATTCTCTTACCTTTGCCTCTCTCATCTCACGGGGAAAGAAACGCCCCATGAAGGAACCTTCAATCATAGCTCAACTCACAATTGGTATTCCTTCAGCTCTACTCTTCTGCCTTTGGTCAAACTAGATTCTAGCAAAACCCTTCAGTTGGTATGCAACTAGTTTCACACGCTCAACATCAACAACATGCATAACCTCAAACACCTTCTACAACTCTTCCACAAAGTTTTCCGGATCCTTAGTGAAAGTTGAGCCGGTGAAATCGGGAGGATTCATCCTCAAGAACTCACGGATCCGGGATATATCAGCCACATCCTTTTGATTCTCTCTTTGTTTCCCAGCTTGGTTAGTCACCATATGACTCAACATTCGGATAGCATCCTGGAACTTTGCATTAGTGACCCTTCCTTGGGGTTGTACTTTTGGTGCATTGGGAACCCCAAAATCCCGCGGATCAACATTACCCCTAGCAGGACGACCTCGTACAACTCTTTATGGAGGCATGATCTAAAAGATACGCGCAAGCACGAATTAGAAAAAACTTTATAGAGTTGAATTCTATCGCACGAAAAGAGTATGAAAGAAGTGAAATAGTTCCTAAATGTCGCAGCCTCCTAAATATAGATGCGGCGCACTTCAGACCGATAACTATGACTCTATAGACACGACTTAATAGACACCTTATAACTGTTGAACTATGTGCTCTGATACCAAGTTTTTCATACCCCGAGCCTACACCCGGGACATGACCGGCAATTGAGAACCATTGTTGGCCCCAAGCCATCCTTTGGCCAGGCTAAACTCTCATCAGAAGTCTTACTCAATATTAGATGAATTCAAAAGTAAATTTTTAACTCAACTATCTCAAATACTTAACTTGGAACA
>JAJOOH010006139.1:0-17717 GCA_029582605.1 Solanum gracilifrons
TATTCCTTTTTCTTTTCCAACACTACTTTATCACCAATCACCCTTCTTTTTTTCTTCCTTTCTCTCCCTACCAATTACCATCACCATTTTATCCTTCATTTTTTAAGAAATAATTCCTTAATTGTTGGACATGTGGTATCATCGAGTGTCAACCTTTCATCGTTTGAAAATAAAAACAAAATTTGGTCATTTTAATAACGTTAAGGGTATTTTTTATTTCAACTATTAATGTAGGATAAAAATTCATTTCATTTCGCATAATTCAAGAATAATTTAAGAAAAATTTACATAACTAGACAAACATAAGCCCTATATTTACTAATTAGAACCCTATTTTAAAATAATTAACCAACAAAGTTACAGTATTATTTTAATAGCAAATTTAAATGGTTATGCCAAACCCTTATTTCACATATAATTAAAAATTATATCGTAATATTTTTTCTCTCTCTCTTCTTTCTCTCACTTATACTATCCCTATTTATCTCCCACGTCTTAACTCCACCAATTAAGTATGATTTGCTTCAATTTTTTCTAGTTAAAGTTAATTAGAAATTTTCCTAAATATCCTCTTTTATGATTATCCATATAAGGTAAAGATTTTATTTCAGTAAGTTCATCTACATATTTGTTTTTTTCGATTCTAATTTTCTAAGTATAATTTTTAATTATTTTTTTAGGATTTGCGCTAAGCTTTCACAAATTCTCTATCAATGGTGTTGATTCTAGTACCCAGAAAAGTGAAAATGTAGAAAAGATTGTATTAGACATTTTTGATACATCATGTATTTGAAAGGTAACATGATACATTATACATTCAAAAGATATCATGATACATAATGAATCCTAAACGTATCGAGATACATCATGTATCTTAAGCGAATCATGATACATCATGTATCCTAAACGTATCGAGATACATCATGTATCTAAAGGTATCATGATACATGATGTATCCTAAAGATATCATGATACATCACACTTAATTTTCTATGCATTAATCTTCATGTTAACTTGTAGAAAAGTAGGTTTCGTCCATTGCACATTCAATTAGTGAATTTTCATTAAAGAAATTGTTTGGGATATATTATTACCGATATGAATTTATACGATTCTATAGCAAATCAATTACTTAGTTTCATAAATTAATGCAATTGATTACATTGTTGTACTAATTACTTACGTCAGATAAGAAATTGTACAAATAATGACAATAACCATAATTGTATCTTTGATACAATCTTCACAACTTCAATACAAAAAATGTATCTCCACTTGCATATTTAGAAAAAGTTTCGCTGAAGTACATAATATACAAAAACTTTTGCCCAAATACTTCCTCCGTCCAATAATAATTGTTCACTATTGACTTGACATATCCCTTAAAAAATAATAAATAATAGGGATAATATTACTACTACATCCAATTAAAAAAAAATTACTACTACATCCGTCCACTTTTAATTGTCATAATTTTCTTTTTTAGAATCAAACAATAATATATTTGACTAATATTTTATGATGCATCTTTTCTTCATATTGATATGCCAAAAATTGGAATTTATAGTACTTTTCATATAGTTTTTGAATATCTACTTTTTTTGTTTAAAATATCGAATTAATGTAATCTAATTTAACTTTAAAATTTAGTCAAATTGACTTTCGAAAAGTGCAACATGACAATTAAAAGTGGACAGATGGAGTATATTACTTTGATTTTATTAAATTTAATGCTTTGAGAAATGTGTTAGATGATAGATAGTATTTAATAACAGGATTAAATAGACACAAAAAATAAATTATCTCTTAATTTTTTAGAGTGTACGGAGGGAGTATAAATAACAAATATGTACGTATAATATGATAAGCCATCGCCTAATCATAATTAGACCTTTGCTTATCAGGCGTTACGTTACCCATTAACGCCGTCAAAGTTAACGGTCTCCGTCACCATTTATTTTTTCTTCAATCTCAAAGGTCTTTCTTCCTTCCTTTTTTTTTACTCTGTAGACATGGACTGCTGCTGCTGATTCTTTTTGAATATTTCTATTCGATTCAAAGTTGAAATCTTTGTTAAAATGGTAATCTTAATAAACCCTTTATTTGTATTCCTTTTAATTCAAATCCATATATATGTTTTTTTCAATTTTATAGGGTTTTTTCTTGAATTCAAGAATCTTTTTTTTTTCTGATAAAAATCTCATCTTTATAGCATAGAACAACCTTTTATACTGATATTTGATAAAATATTAAATACCCATGTTTGTTTTATTGTTTTTGTAGTAAAATCTTGAACTTGTGTGTGTATTGAGGTTTTTTTTTTTTGCATATTTGGGGTTTTGTTGTAAGGAATTAAATAGTGGTAAACAGATGGGGGAAGATTTGCTGACAAGTTTGTCAATTGATAATTATCAACTATCTACATTCTTGTCTATGGACTCAATTGCAATTGCTGCTGCTACCTCTAATGAGGATTCAGACAGGGATATGAATAGGGAGATTGTGATTTCGAGGCCACCGGATATTAATCTCCCGTTATATATGGAACGTAGCCCTACTCCTCGTCCTCCACCACCACCTCTATCTTGGAATCATGACGTGTTTGATATGATGGAGGTTGGACTTGGAAACCAGATTAATGAATGTTTTGAGCTTCTTGATTTGCCTAAAGTTGGAAGGAATTGTGATAAGAGATTGGATAGTGTTTGGGGTGCTTGGTTTTTCTTTACTTTTTACTTTAAGCCTGTTTTGAAGGAGAAATCTAAGTGCAAAGTTGTTCGAGATAGTAATGGGGTGTCGGGATTTGATAAGTCTGATCTCCTGCTTGATGTGTTTTTGGCTCAGCATGATATGGAGAATATGTACATGTGGGTTTTCAAGGAGAGGTCTGAAAATGCGTTGGGGGAGATGCAGTTGAGGAGTTATATGAATGGACATTCGAAGCAGGGCGAGCATTCATTTCCATTGAGTGTTGACAAGGGGTTCATCTGTTCTCATAAAATGCAGCATAAGCATTATAGAGGCCTCTCCAATCCGGTGTGTTTGCATGGAATTGAGCTTGTTCCATCACCCAATTTATTGTGTATTGATGAGGAAGAGCAGAAGAAGTGGATGGAACTTACTGGTAGGGTTCTCAATTTTTCAATACCACAAGAAGCTAGAGACTTCAGTTCATGGCGGAACCTTCCCAACACAGATTTTGAGCTTCAAAGATCGATCCCTTTGCCAAAGAGCAATTCTCATCTTCCTTCGAAAAAATTGCTTAATGGTTCTAGTCTTAACTTGTCAACTCGACCATCAAACCATGTGAACAGCAATGGTTTAGAGTTCTCATCTGATTGTGGTAAGAAAAGGAAAGACTTCTTTTCACAAGGAAGTGATGAAGATTGTTTCTTGTCGACTAATACCAGTTTAAACAGACATCAAGATGGACATCCACACACTATTGCACCACCTTGGATGAATGAGTTTTCGGGGGTAATGAAGAATGTGTATGGACCAGCCGTTGCTGCAAAAGTTATATACGAGGACTCGGAAGGATACGTGATTATGATCACTCTACCTTTTGTTGATCGTGAAAAGGTGAAAGTTCATTGGTGGAACAATACTAATCATGCCATCATAAGAATAACATTTGTGAGCACGGCATGCCCCCCATTCATGGTGAGAAATGGTAGAACATTCAAGCTAACTGACCCATCTCCAGAGCACTGTCCTTGCGGTGAATTCACAAGGGAAATCTCACTTCCAACTCGAATACCTGATGATGCGAAGCTAGAAGCATATTTTGACATGAGTGGAGCTGTACTTGAATTGAAAGTTCCCAAATATGGCACAACTCCAGAAGTGCATGAAGTTCCTGTTTGTCTTCGACCTCCAAATGAGTTTATGTTGTCGTGAGATAGGTATTGATTGCAGAAAGTGTAGTGTAGCCCAGATAGTTAACTTCCATTCTTTTCTTAAGTTGTTTTTAGTGGGAAATTCAATCATTGTTGAATTGCTGCTCAGTCAAGGGCCTCATAGCTGATGATACCACTTATTAGATCCTTTGCTGCTGCTCTTTTAAGGCTGTTCTGTAGCACTGCTGTGTCGCGTACAATGTGATGCAGAGCGAAGCATGTTATTATAAGTGGAGATATATGTAGTCATTTTTAATGAATCAAGTCTATAGGAAAAAAGAAAAGGTAATCTTTAGTGGTCTGAATTACAATGATCCATTCTGTTACTCTAGGAACATGAAGACTGTTTCCTGCCTAGTATTTTCAGACAATAAGATCTACTTCTTTTCTAAATTTGTCGTTTCTAACGTTACATAATGCAATAGAGCTCTGCATAGTCTTTGAGTATCTATGTTCCTCTCCCATGGCACCTCTTGAGTGAACATGTTGTAAGTGCAAGTGGAGACAAATGTTCATTCCAGGTATTGAATACCAGCTTATAATTTTCTGAAGTGCAAAATGAACCATACTATTTTGAGCTGGATTGTTTTCTCTAATAGTACATATATCCTTTTTGCTTTGCTTGGGAGTTGATAAATGTATTCCCAACCAAGTTTCTCTTTCTCCTCCTCTTTGTTGCTAGTGAATTTTTCTCCCATTTTAACCAAATATATATGTAATGTACAATGCTATCCCGATAAGAAGATGAAGCCTCATAGGGCTAAAAATGAAAGCAATCGAAGGAAGGAGTAGAGCATGTTTTATTTTCCCGAATCTAGCTGTGCTTGACTAAGGTCCATCCCAGATAGGCGTTCCTTTATGATACTAAGGAATTTCCCAATTATTGAAGTGCATATATTTGTATATTGTATCTCCATATATTCAGTTTTTAATCTAGTGAACTAAACATTATAGTTTTGACATAACTTGTTCACAAGCAGATTTTTGTCAGAAAAAGAAGAAGCTATTAAGTCACTGCACCAGAGTTTTAGGATAAGAACAGCAGAAGCTTTCTTCAATTCTATATTGAAAAGCACATAATTTATTAACAACAAAAGGATGAACAAACTTTCATTACAAAAGGCTATTCAAAGCATACTTAGTAACAAACAAGTAAAACAATTCAACTCAAAAACTCCTAATCCACTTCCTCAATCTTTGGTCCAGCACCACTTCCTGCACCACCACCAACAGAAGGACCATCATCTTCATCCATAGTAGCTCCACCAGCACCACCTTGATACATCTTGGCAATAATCGGATTGCATACGCTTTCCAGTTCCTTCATTTTGTCTTCAAACTCATCAGCCTCTGCAAGTTGGTTACTGTCTAACCACTTGATAGCTTCATCGATCGCGTCCTCAATCTTCTTCCTATCAGCAGCTGGAAGTTGGGAACTAACCTTGTCATCTTTAATAGTGTTCCTCATGTTGTAAGCGTAATTCTCCAATCCATTCTTAGCTTCCACCTTTTTCTTGAGCTCTTCATCTTCAGACTTGTACTTCTCAGCTTCTTGCACCATTCTCTCAATCTCTTCCTTGGAGAGTCGACCCTTGTCGTTGGTGATAGTTATCTTGTTCTTCTGTCCAGTAGTTTTGTCCTCCGCGGAGACATTCAGGATGCCATTGGCATCAATGTCGAAGCAGACATTGATTTGAGGAACACCCCTTGGTGCAGGTGGGATGCCAGAGAGTTCAAACTTGCCTAACAGGTTGTTGTCCTTGGTCCTCGCTCTTTCTCCCTCGAACACCTGGATCAGCACACCGGGTTGGTTGTCTGAGTATGTAGAGAAAACTTGCTCTTTCTTGGTTGGAATGGTTGTATTTCTTGGAATCAACACAGTCATTACACCTCCCGCGGTTTCTAAACCGAGCGACAGAGGAGTGACATCCAACAGCAACAAGTCTTGAACCTTCTCGTTGCCTTCACCGCTCAAAATTGCAGCTTGCACAGCTGCACCATAAGCAACTGCTTCATCGGGATTGATACTCTTACAAAGCTCCTTCCCATTGAAAAAGTCCTGAAGTAATTGTTGAACTTTCGGAATCCTAGTTGATCCACCAACAAGAACCACATCATGAACGCCGCTTTTATCCATCTTAGCATCTCTTAAACACTTCTCCACAGGCTCCATACACTTCCTGAACAAATCCATGTTCATCTCCTCAAATCTTGCCCTAGTGATAGTTGTGTAAAAATCAATTCCTTCATACAACGAATCGATTTCGATTGTTGTTTGAGCAGTGGATGATAAAGTCCTCTTCGCCCTCTCACAAGCAGTCCTTAACCTCCTCAATGCTCTCGGATTCCCACTAATATCCTTCTTATGCTTCCTCTTGAACTCTTGAACAAAATGATTCACCATTCTATTATCAAAATCCTCACCTCCCAAGTGAGTATCACCAGCAGTTGCTTTAACCTCAAAGATCCCCTCTTCAATAGTGAGAAGAGACACATCAAAAGTACCACCACCTAAATCAAAAATCAACACATTTTTCTCACCGGCACTAGTAGACTTCTTGTCAAGTCCATAGGCAATTGCAGCTGCTGTTGGTTCGTTGATTATACGCATCACATTAAGACCAGATATGACACCAGCATCTTTAGTTGCCTGACGCTGCGAATCATTGAAGTAAGCAGGGACTGTGACGACCGCATTCTTGATTGTTGTCCCAAGGTATGCCTCAGCAATCTCCTTCATTTTGGTTAAGACCATGGATGAGATTTCCTCAGCAGAAAATTGCTTCTCCTCACCCTTGTATGTAACAACAATCATTGGCTTGTCAGCAGGACCGGGTATAACCTTAAAAGGCCATAGTTTCATATCACTCTGCACCGAGGGATCACTAAATCTCCTTCCAATTAAACGCTTAGCATCTGAAACCAGTAACAACAAAAGAAATGTCACTGTAAATCTCCTTCCAATTATACTTCAATCTTAGATTATTAAGATTACATGATTTAGTTAAACATTCCCACTTGATTTCAAGATTATTTTACTTCAATTACTCAACAACTGAACTTTTAAAGAGAAGTTGGGAGCTCATTACAGTTCTCAATAATTTCAAATAAAAAACTAGTATTAGGTTTGGAAGACTACATAATTTCACTTTAGTCAATCAATTTCAAATTAGGACTGAAATTAGGACTAATGGATGCAATTAGTAGAGGTGATTTCTCAGATGGTTACTCAACTAATGATTATTAGTTCACAAAGTTGGTTTTTTTCTTGATTCCATTTTGTTTTCAAAAACTCTTAAAAGCTAAATATTCTCTTAATCTAACACCACATTCACACACCACACCATCAATCATCAATAATAAAAGGTTTACATGCTTGAATGACATTATTAATGTATAAACTAATTAAAAATATTATCAAATAAATTTTCAGACAAAGATGGAGAAAGTTCAAAAAAATTCAGAATAACTCAGTGTTATCCCCATTTATCTGTCACCTTCCAAATTCCGAGAGTAAAAATTATCAATTTTGATCGTAAATTTCTGCATATATAATCTTCCAATATTTGAAAATTAGGTATAAACTCTATCCTATCCTTGGAAATGCACTACTTTTAGAGAATTCAAAGAGCACCCATTGACATTCTGTTCTAGTCCGAACTATAACTCACAATAATTAATAATTTAACAATCTAGAAGGCATATGGAAAGATTGGGATAAAACAACACTCATTTAACTCTCGAAATCCAATTATATTGGAACGGAGAGAGTAGCAAGCATTGGGGTAACGAAGATTTGAGAATGGAAAACATACCGAATACAGTGTTAACTGGGTTCATAGCGACTTGATTCTTCGCAGCATCACCAATGAGGCGTTCGGTATCAGTAAAAGCAACATAAGAAGGCGTGGTTCTGTTGCCTTGATCATTAGCTATAATTTCAACACGATCATGTTGCCATACACCTACACAAGAATATGTAGTACCCAAATCAATTCCAATTGCTGGTCCTTCGCCTTTACCCGCCATTCTTATTTTTCTTTCTGATTGAAAAAATTACAGAAACAGAGTAGAAGAAAATGTGATGTTTTGTTTATGATGTATTGAAGCAAATTTCTGTGACTGGAGAAGACAAGTTGCCAGTTTATAAAGGAAAAAAGTTTCATAATCCAGAACGTTCTGATCAGATTACAGCCGTTGGATGAACTCTCTATTGCCTTCGCGTTCGTTCCAGAATATTCCAGTTTTTTATTTTAAACTTGACCTTACTAATAATAGAGTTTATGCTATCGTGAAATGTCTCGATACTACTATTATTCATTCTCACTGACGTGGTGGCCCAGCATGAAACCAATTATTTTATAGATGAGGTGAGCGGGTTGAGCTTAACCCGTAAAATTTTTAATTCGGTCCTCCTTCTTCCAATAACTTTTTTTCATAGATCCGCCCGCATAAATTTGTCTCGCATAATTTTTTTAATAATTTTTTTCTAGTTAAATTTGATACTAAAAATAAAATTCACAAAAATAAATTTATTTTTCATTAAATTGTATTACTACTTTGTTTCAAAAAAAATATCCTCATTTCCTTTTTAGTCTGTTTAAAAAAGAAATAAAAAAAGAATGATCCATTTTCTTTTTTGACAACACTTTAACTTCAATTTTTCACATGACATATTTAAGGCCACAAGATTAAAGGACATTTTGGTACATTTGATATAACTTTAATTTAGAACCACAAGATTAAAAAATCTTCTTTCTTTTCTTAAACTCCGTTCCAAGTCAAACTAGGACATTCTTTTTGAAACGGAGGGAGTAATTTAATAGATGATGACTTACAAAT
Source organism: Solanum gracilifrons (assembly GCA_029582605.1). NCBI lineage: Eukaryota > Viridiplantae > Streptophyta > Magnoliopsida > Solanales > Solanaceae > Solanum > Solanum gracilifrons. The sequence continues at coordinate 8,742 of JAJOOH010006139.1, forward strand.
TTATTGTTTAGAGGTCAATTGTGAAACATTTAAGAAATTGTATTATTTTTTATTGAACCATTTTCATTTACTATCTTGAATAATTTAGTAGCTTTAAAGAAATTATCTTAATAAATAATTATCTATCACTCTCATGAAAACATGTAAAAAGTTAAAATTAAGTTTGAACTCACATAAAATTACATATACCCACAACCCTCCCCGCCCCGCCCCACATTAGTTTTAAAAAACTTACTTCAATCCTCCCTGCATATCCTTAAATCCACCTCGCCCCACATCCGTCCCGCTTGATTGTCATCCCTATGTAGATTCTTCATTCCCATTCTAAATACCAGGTGATACTACGATAACACATTCGATGAAGTTTCATAAAATAAGTTTTGTAGAGGATATAATATGCGTAGATTTTATCTTTATTTTTTTAAAATAAAAAAAATATTTTCAAAATATAATCTTCGATTCAAATAAAATAAATAAAAAATAAAGAAAGAAAAGAAAATGTTAAATTTAAGGTTTTACTTATGAAATGGGTTGGATTAAAAGTTCAAAATCACTTGCCTTTGAGATCATTTTAGTAAATCACCTAATTGAGCTATAAAAGCAACTTCATATAGTGTTGTTGGGATATCTCTTTTTAAATAAATATCACATATTTTCTGGATGTGTTGGGTTATCGATCTCAACCCTGCACATATTCGACTTGCTTCATGGATGGCTATTATCTCTATATGATTTGAAGAAGTAGCAATAAAAATTTATTTTGTTGAACGTCATGATATAGTTATTTATAACTTCACAAGTAAATGAATAATTGGTATGATATCAACATTTATGTGGGTCAAACAAATATCTTGCATCTGCATATTCAATTAATTGTGAATCAGACTTTTTGAATAGAATAGTCTCATATCAATTGTTTCTTGAAGATATCTAAATATATGCTTAATACTATTTCAGTGTCTCTGTGTTGGAGCAGAACTAAATCTTGCTAACAAATTTATAGAAAAAGATATATCTGATCAAGAATTACTAGCAAGGTACATCTATCACGAATCAAAATACACCCTAGACGTGACATGACATATAAGACCCCGACAGGTCCTACACAAGTAACTTGACATACACACACACACAATATAATAGACAAAAGTAAATAATCTCATATAAATGGAAAAGTTTGACATTGAAGCGGAAGTTTAACATAGTCTTGACAAGTCATACATCAAAGAAGTGGTCGGGACGTAACCCGTACACCACGTACAACATTCGAAACGTAAAGACATAAGAAAGGAATAAAGGCAACATCGTCTTCACAGTATAAGGACTCACCAAGTCTTCAAGTCTCTAAAGTGATCAACTAGCCACGAACGGAGGGAGAGGAATCGTCAAGCCTTACATTAGCAAAACAATGTAGGCATAAGTATGCATTACTACATGAAATATAATAAGTATGAAGGATATGCATAAAAACGTAAAATGATCATAAGGGAAATAGTAAAAAACATATGTGCATGACCAAGCTAAATATAGTAAAAACCTTTAAAGAAGAATCACAATCATGAACCTCGTCAATGCATCTTGAAATCATAAAGAAAGCTTCATAAAACTTTTGAAAGTAACTTAGTTACTTTTATGGGATATTTACTATTAACCGGCATAGACCATGTGAGCTATAATGTAGAATATGGTGTCTTGCTCCTACATCGAAAGAGATGTCCTTACTTGCCAAGGCAAAATCTTAACTTCTAGCTTAGGTGGATCCACTAGCTATGTCACTTAAGACAACCTACGGGGTACATAGTTAGGGACACGGAGATTACTACTAGAGACTCGGCCCCTACTAACGAGAGAGTCTCCATCTTAATATCCTCTCGGTGCTAAGTAAAATCTCAACGGAATAGCCATCTATACTACCTTAAAGCGTGAACTCCTAACTCGAATGTTCAATTACTATAATACCCCCAACTTAAAGCACCCAATTTAGTATATATTTTATACAATATTATATTTATTTATTTATTCTATATTATATTAAAAGCATACACATTTTCACATTGATGGGCAGTGACTTCTCTGAAGGGTTGTGACTTTTTTAAAGAGTTGTGACTTCTTCGATGAGTTATGACATTTTCGAATGGTTGTGATTTTTTAAAAGGGTTGTAATTTATCTGTTAAGGCACGAGAAGTAACATTTCACACTGTCATTTGTTGTCTATAATTAGAGAGGTTCTCACATTATTAATTTACGAATCTTGTAAGTTTTATATTCTTCTTCTTATTATTAAAACAAGGAAGATTGTGAGAATTGTTCAATTATGCAGTTACAATATTTTTTGTGAAAAATTAGTCAGATCAACAAAGTTTGATGCAACAAGGAGAATGAAATAACTCTACTTCAAAATAACTATCTAAATAATTAATATGTACTCATTTTCATTTCCATAAATATACTTTTGCAGCAACTTCTACTTGACAAGAAGTTCAATGATTTTATGTTGCACAAACTATAACTTGGTGTTCAAGCTGTGAAAAGTCTCAAACTGTTCGAGAAAAATGATTTGATCAAAGCCTTGTTTGAAGAGTCCAAACTAGATTTAATAAGTACTCCTTTGTTTTCAATTTATTTGTTGTACTTTTATTTTTATTCAGTTTAATATAGAATTTTTTTTTTAGGGGAGTGGGATGTTTAAGAACACAAAGCTAAAAGACATTTTTATATATTCTGCATATCCCTAAATTAAAAGTTTTCTTTATTTTTTAAAATTTCATATTTAATTAAAATTAGACAAATATATCTATCTGTTTATCTATATTACCTTAAAAGTATGAACTACATAACTTAAATGTTCAATTATTATAATGTCCCCACTCCAACTTAAAACACTAAATTTAGAGCATGTTTGGCATTGATGCTAAAAACAACTTATTTTTAAAAGTGTTTTTTTAAAATGGCTTTTCAGAAAAGTACTATTGGAAAAAACAATTTGTGTTTGACCAATTCATTTGAAAAGTGTTTTTCATACGCAAATTGCATTTGATTGATCTTTTAAAAAAAATACTTTTGAGAGTAAAATTACAAAAAAGGAGAAATATTAATGTAATTCTAATATTAAAATTTATTCTATAGAGAGAACTATTTAAAATATCTATTATAAAATTTTATTTTTATTAAATTAAAATGTACATATTTAAATTTTCAATCAATATTATACATTTTTTGGGAGGTTGAAATCTTTTTAAAAAAATTATGATATTGTAAAAATATTATTGTTACCTTTTTCTAATTCTGCAAAATAATACGTAAAATAATATATAATATATAACCATAAAATAAAATTATAAAATTTATTATGTAAAACTAAAAAAATAAAATTATTAAATGAAATTTAACCAAACTTTTGAAATATGCTAATTAATTAATAAGCAATATATTAGTAAATATGTATATATGAAAATGATATTTTAGTCTTGAGAAAAATATTTTTTTGTTTCTGCGAAATTTTTAGCTTTTTTCCAACACCAGAAAAACTGCTTCTACTTTCATTTAAAAACACTTTTATTGATTTGCCAAACACTTAATTTTTCAACAAAAGTGTTTTTTTCTCAAAATAAGAGTCTGTTTGGCATTGTTGTTGGGAGGCCAGAAACACGTATTTTCTATCACTTGATCTGGACCCTTCAAATGATACTCCGCTTGATTTCTATCACTTGATGTGGACCCTTCAAGTTCAATCACTTCAAGAACATGAACAATAGATGAGAAAATAACAATAAAGTTATCTAAAGTTTTGAAATGCGATCCCAATGAGTATCACCGGTCTTTGAAGTCCATGTTCTTGATGTATTCCTTGGCCTTTATGAACTTCACCGGATTTAAATAATTACTTTAACTTTTTGGCTTGGTGATGACGGAATAAGTCTGTACGCTTGAAAGATCCTCCAACAACATTCAACACATTACTAACATGATAAAAGTCTTCAACATCCAAATGTTTTTAGTAATAGCCACAAGTGTTAGTTGCAATTGGTGAGCAAAACAATGAATGTAATATGCCGATGAATTCTCTTTCATAATCAAAGTTTTGAGCCCATTTATCACTCACTTCATATTACTAGCCCCATCATAACATTGTCCACGTAATTTGGATGGACTTAATGAGTGATCGGGAAACAAAGAATAAATCATTTTCTTCAATGAGCATGCCGATGTATTACGAACATGGACAAGACCGATAAATCGTCCAACTACTTCACCATTCTTATTAACAAATCGCAAAACAAGAGCCATTTGTTCTTTGTGAGAGATGTTTTTTGACTCATCAACTAATATACCAAAGCAATCTCCATTCAAGTCCCCAATTATTGTTTTCAACGTTTCTTTCCCACAAGCATTGGCAATATCTTTTTGAATCATAGGACAAGTCAAAGTATCATTTTGTGGGGCATTTTCTAATATCACTTTTTCCACATTCGGATGTTTTTCCCAGTGTTATCGCAAAAATCCTAGAAAGAAACCTTAATTAATTGAAGATTCACTTTCATCATGACCTCGAAAAGGTAACCTATATTGCAAAAGAAGTTTTGACACATATATTGAGGCTTCCAAATGCATTATGTACTATTTTTTAACTTTTGAGAATGCTTGTCAAGAGCAACTTGAATTGATTGATAATAATTTGACAAATCTAGCACCTTATTGAAACATTTGTCATGAATACGATCAACATCACCAATATGTTTACGAAATCTTTCAAGTGCTTTATTCCAACTCCTAAACCCACTTTTTTGTGTAAAACGCAATCTTACTTTCATGAAAAAATTCATCTTTAAATAAGTAACAACATAGACAATAGACATAATCTTTCTCCACACTATACTCCAACCATTTAGAATATGGACCTTTGAACCAACTTTTATAAAATTGGCATATTCTACTTCCAATTTCAATTGGAGGATATGAATCCATGCGAGGTTGATAAAACACTTTCTGAATATAATATTTCCTCACTTCATCCTTTATTCGAGGGTTAGTGAGCAATTGATACTCTTTTTCCTGGATCGGCTTCAAATGAATCCAAATTTAAGGTCATGTATAAGATGAGAACGATTGACATTCATACTAGAACTTGAAAATGATTAAATTTCGCAAGAAATTTATCCATCTCAATTCACAAAACTAGAACACTTTCTACAAAAATTAAAATTCAATTCAACTCACAATTAATTCAAATTTAATAGGGTAATTCATAGATAATTCAAATTAATATGATTCATATCACACAATTTCTAACTAATATTGTTCTTACAATGTTCATTAGAAATTTAAAATACCAAAGTAAAATCAAAATTCTTATCTAATATGAAATCAATCATCAAAAATTTAAAAAACTCAAGAAAGAGAAATAAAAAAATCTTACAAAAATAGAATTACAAACTTACAATCTATAAAGGTTGTGGATGAATGTAGGAAAATGAAAACAATATTACTCAACAACAAACAGACATGTGAGACTTAGCCGTTGGACGAAATGCCAAGGCGGGTAGCGGGTGACGACGATAACAAGGGGCCTGGGTTTAGAATGGGCAATGAAGACTTTGGGAAAAGGTTGAAACTTGAAGGAAGAAGGGTTTTAGTTGAAGAGAGAGAATAACACTTTTGTTTGTGTTTAATCAAATAAAAGAAAAGTCAAAGAGTTATTATTAAGTATTAACTAATAATTTAACTAATTTAATTTAAGTCAACAATAATTATAAATTTTTATAAAAAAACATGCCCTATATGCTGTTGTTTTCTTTTAAAAATGTGCATGTAGGATTTTTTGTCTTAAAAAACGTGTCTGTAGGCTTTTTTTGAACAAAAAATCATGTAGCTATTTCCCCAAAATAATGGATGCAGTCGAGATTCGATCCCACAACGTCAGCCATCAATTCGCCCTCTTACCATGGATATCATAGGCCAGCCAATTTAGTTCTCTAAGTGACACATTATATATCTATATAAATATTATATAAATAAATATATATATATATATATATATATATATATATACCTATGTATATATAAAGTTTTCATCAAAATTCGTGGGTAGCGTGACACCCAGTGGCAGAGCCAGGATTTTCGTGGAGGGGGTTCAACTTATAAGAAGTAAATAAGAAAATGGAGCAAAATGGATAGGAAAAAAAAAAATTATCCATAATCCATTAAATATAACTTGCCTTGTCATGCCGCATTTAGCGTTTCTTCCTACTTTTACTATGCTTCATTGATTCTTTCTTTTTTTAAATGATTTATTTCTTTAATTTTTTATTATTTTACTTTATTTTGAATTTTTAAAATAAATTAAATTAGTGTTCATTCAATCATATGTTACTTTAAAAGTTGTTTAATACTCTTTAAAATGTGTGGGGATTGAGTTACTAATATTATAGTGCATATTAAAAGGATAAATAAATGGCATCGCCAATTTTTTGTTCATTTATTCAATTTATAAGGTTTTTCATCGTTAAAAAAAATGAATAAATCATATCAATGTAGTTTATGTCTCTCTAGAATAGAACTGAAAAAATGAGAAAGAAATATGATGAATAATCACGTCTTTCAAATTTATTCATTCGATTAAGTTTAATTTATCTTTAAAGTTTTTATTCTCTATCTCAATTTCAAGTTTAAGAATAATTGACAGTTTTTTAAAAAGTTCCTTTGAATTAGTATATAAAAAGAGAGTTACGTAAAAATAAAATGAGCAATGGAGACAAAAATAATAAAATACAAAAATGAAAATAATGTGCCTTAGAAATTCGAAAAATGAATATTGAAAAGGAGAAATAACATTAAAAAACAAAAAAATAATAATAAAGCTCTAGCCCAAAAATGTTGAGTCCATCTCAACCTTGCTATTTGATTTTCCAAATGAAGAAAACAAGAAATTTTTTAGGAAAGTGTTGTTGCGCAAAATCGAACCCATGATGTCCAAGCGAATTCTTGAATTCCCTTTACCATTGAGCTAGCCTCTTTACATGTGTTTAGGGGGTTCGTTTTAATATATACACACATCAAAACAGAATTTGACTTTATATATACCGTGTAATTTTTCGACGAGTTAATAGATTCGCCTCTACTCGGAGGAATTGTTCTTCTACAGTTAAATGGATCCATGAATATATATCATTTACAACAATTCAATATATAATTTAAAAAAATACATCTCTAATTTTATTTTACTATGAGTTATATATTTCATGTGGTATCAGAGCCAATTAAAAAATATTTTTCTTCATATTCTTAAGGAAACAAATTTCTATTACAAAAGTGAATTCGAATATTTATATTCAAATTATATAACTATAATTATGAGTTAGAGATAAATTAAAAATACATTTATCCATTAAAATATAAATCATCTAACTAATTAAAATATAAATTAATAAGCTAATTTTATGCGGATCTAAAATTATTAGGTCTACTCTCATTCCACTTAGGCCTCTTGGAACCATTGTCATCTAATTAATTTAGTTTGTATTCGTCCTTCTTTAATATGCTTAATTTTTTTTAATAGAAATTGAAAATAAGTTAGAGATGGACATAGATCCTTTTGTAGCTATACTCTATATGAAATACGAAATGTTTTAAATGACTAAATTTGTTTTTAAAATAATCTATTTATTGCTTTTAAAAAAAATTAACTTGATATCTTAAAAAAATCATTTAATTTGGAGAATACTACAAAAGCTAAAATATCATTCAAAAGAATGAAGAAAGTACAAGATTATATCTTCACAAAATGAAAATTTCATAAGACTCACAAGTTGACTCTTTCTAAATAAAGAAAGATAATAAGAAGAAAACAATACTATAACAAAGCTATGGATTAAAATTGTTCCTACAATTGCATGCTACCTATATACGTAATTATTCAAATAGTAGAAAAATACATTGAAATGAAGTTGACATTTAGTTGTTTAAGAAAAGAGCCTTTAAACATTTACTACAATATAAAAGAGGGGAATTGTTAACAATACTTGTAAAACTTTACTACAATATTAAAGAGGGATATTGTTAAGAATACTTCATAAAAATCATCAACTGCTAAGAAGAGTTGTTGTTTTGCTCATCACCTTCAGTGACTCAAAAGAGTTTCAGTTCTTGCATGTTCATCACCTTTGCAATGGCCATCTCAGATAGTTTTTGCGATATCCTTCTTCCATATCTCTAGACTGTAGCTGTAATTCTTGTTCATAAATTGATCATATTTTAAAAAATTTTTAGGGCAGGAAGTATAATGGTATTGTTTGTTGCTGCAACTATAGTTGTATGTTGTCAAAGCCAACTAATAACGAAAACACCGTATAATATGATTGTTTGTCAAGATGGAACTGGAGATTTCAACACAATTGTTGGAGCAATATTAGACAATTCTTCATAAAAATCAAGAAAGACACGTATCAGGAATATATTAGAGTTGCTAAAAAGAAGACTAATACAGTCCTGATCGAAGAAGAGATGGATACCGCGATAATAACAGGTAATAGAAGTTTTGTCAATGGCAACAAAACCTATGACACCGCAATCGTTGGTAAGTCCCTTTTTCTATATATACATGAATTTTATTAATTTTGATGAATTGTAATTGTTTCTTTCGTATATAATTTGCAAGGGTTGTTGGTGATCGATTTGAAGTAATTAGAGCGTCATGCGAAAGCTTACAATTATAAATAATATATGGTTGATAAATCAAACGACAAATAAAAGTATACTAAAGACATATTATTGATATGGTTTGGTCAAGCGACGTACATATTAAAAACTAGGGAAAAGGCTCAAATATGCCATCGAACTTTCAGAAAAGGCTCATTTATGCCATCCGTTAAAAGTTTGGCTCATCTATGCCATTACCGTTTAAGAAAATGCTCATTCATGCCATTATTTTTTAACGGTGGTTTTGCAAAACCATTTTTTACACATGGCCAATTATAATT
>JAJOOH010006140.1:0-28693 GCA_029582605.1 Solanum gracilifrons
TATGTTGATAATTCTTTTCTTGTTGATTACCTCCTTGGTCCGGCAAGTAGCAACAAGGCAAGTTCTAACGCGTGCACTCGTTAAAAAGACTTCTAAACGAAAGAATTATCAATGCATGCAAAACACTATTCAAGAATTACTTATTTTCTATTCATACTTTGTTAATCGCTCATGGATCCCACAACCCTAGTTGTGTCGTTTAGTTACCCATAATAGCAAGAACACAATTCATAATGTTAGATGAAGAAATCATGAATTACGTAAAGAGAATAATAAACCCAGAAATTCAACTTGAATTGCAAAGCCAAAATCTTCAAAACGAACTTAGGAAATCAATAACTGTTCGGTTTTCCAATTAATCTCCCAAGTCACAAAGTAAAACTAAAAATAATAATGTCTAACCTCCAAAAACGAGGTTTACATGCCCTATTTATAGAAAACAAATCCTAAATAAAAAGGGAAACAAATTAAGGAAAGTTTGTTTCAGGTACACGTCTTCATTCCACGAGACTGACTTACGGACCGTTGATGGATCTACGGTCCGTAAGTTCCTTCCGTCAGCCAGGACTTAGAAAATATTTCAGCTTCCAAAATCAGCTTCTCTGAAGCAAACGATGGACTATCAGTACGGACCGTAGATCGATCTACGGTCCGTCAATCCCCTCCGTAGCTCCACACTTAGAATCTTCAAAAATTAGGTACTGGAACCCTCACAGTATCAATCTATGGATCAACAGTACGGTCCGTAGATCACCTCCGTGAATGCCCTTTTTCTGCATTTCTTTTAGTTGTCCCTATACTTCCCGCTCCTGAACATCTTTCCTGCAAAATATGATAAAAACACATAAAAACCAATACAAAAAGGCCCTAGACACACACAACTTGTAAGTGAAATGTATTAGAAATACCGTAAACTCACGGTATATCAATAGTCTCCCGAGTCCCAGAATAGACAATATATTTATTTCTATGTTGATCAAACATGAAATACTAAAAAAGAATATAAATGTAATTTAAGCGATAACCAATCATTAATTCATAACAATTGAATGTTCAAAAATTACCCATAGTCGCAGCCCTAGAACAAGGGTCTTTAGCTACTAATCTCTAAGGAAAGAAAAAGAAGAAAAGAACCATACAATGTATTGACGACTTTTCCTTATAAAGTATGATTGATGCCCCCATAATAATTATTTCTATGGACTATGCATAGAGGTAGGAAACTTCAAATAAAATAGTTGGAGTCCAAAACAAATTAGGAACTAAAACCCAAAAGAAATGAGAATTCTGCTTGTACTGTGCACCGCCTCACTTTGTAGGTGTCTTCATATTTTGACATGTGACATGTGCCTTCAAATTCTTATTTTCAATTCTACACTAATTTGCCGTGTATACATACTTTATATTATTTTATTCAATTTGATCCATTAAGGCTTGATTTCCTTCTATAATCTTCCATTTAATATACATACTTATTCATCTTTGCACCAATTTACTCCTGCAAATAAAATACATTTATTAAGAACAATCCATGAAATTCATTCTAAAAAAAGACAAATATAAATAATAGATGTGAGGCAAATAAGATTAAATATTTTTGGTCTCACATCAATCTTCACCCATTTTTTATTCGAGGAAAGGAAGTCAAAAAATACAATCAACTACTCCATTTGTCCCTTTTTAGCTGTCACCATTTTAAGTTTCACGCCCCTTAAGAAATGTAACGACCCAAGGGTACACCTTGGATGTAACATGGCGTACAAGACCACGAGAGGCATCATACAAGCCACTTAACTTTCATAACATAAGATAATAGAATTTAGCAAAAATTTATAACATTCTCAACAATATCAAGTCTTTATAAAATGAAGCGGAATCTAATACATTATGTCTCAAACTATCTAAAACATGAATATCTTTGGGACACAGCCCATACAATAGTTCAAAACATAAAATGAAAGACATAAAGAAATGGGGGTCAAATCTTCGAATACAATGAGGACTCACCAATCTTCAAATCTTGCTCTACTATGATCTTAGCCACTAGGATGAGAGTCTATATCGTCAAACCCTGCCTTTGGATAACAAATGTAGGCAAGACTATGCGTTAGTAAAAACATGTACTAAATATGATAGCTAGCATAAATCATCAACATAAGCATAAGAGACAACAACAAAAGTCACAAGCATAATCAATGCACATAAATCATCATAATAAAGGAGTAATACTTCTCAAGTAACCTCAACTTATCCTTAGTTAAAACTTGGGTCATCCACCTCTAGTCATACATATCAAAGAAGGCAACTCAAGCAACAATCCAAGCTAATCATTTATCATCATAACAAGCAAACCTCATATTAAAACATACTTACGGTACTTCCTTGAAGTAACCTTGTTTCATCATAGCTATACTACTTTAATTAGGGACTAGTCCCTTTTTAGCTAATTCTACTATGCATGGAAGAGTACTTATTTACTAGTCCAAGACAAGTCATTACCCATGAATGGTTACTATTTACCAATTCAAGGCTACCAAGGAAAAGCACCTCATTATGCTAGACCAATCTATCATGAAAGGCATCCTCTCATACAAGTCCAAGCTACTCAAGGAAGGGTACTATTGCTCAATCCAAGCTACCAATGAAACGATTTGGCCTTACCAAGTCAAGCTATCATGCAAACATCCTCTCATTCTAGTTCAAGCTAACCATTGAAGGGTACTATTGCTCAATCAAAGTCTATCCATGAGGCCTACTAACTCAAGCTACCAAGCATGGTCTTGTCTTACCAAGTCAATCTATTCATGAAGGGATCTCATATCACTACTTTAAGATATCATAGTTCATACATTCTTTGATTCATTTTATGTGAGCAAGCCTTTCAACCTAGAATCATTCTATGTTAGAAAACCTTTCACATTATACACTCATTCATACATAGAGTAGATCAAGTGGGTAAATTCTTCCACAAAATATCTATCTACTAATCAACATGCATATATATAAGCTTTACTCTCAAAGACCTAATCGTCATAATTCATCAGGTAAGATTTACTCTCAAAGCCATAATAGTCATAACTCATCATATTATATTTACTCTAAAAGCCCTACTAATCATCATTCATAATGCATGCCTTAGTCTCAAGACAATCCTAATCTCAAAGCCTACAAGTCATAATTCATCAAATATACTTGATCTCAATCAATTCATATCTATTTGCTTTACTCTTAAGCACTTCATATCTATATGCTTCAATCTCAAGCAATCTATAATATATCTCATCAATCCTAGAAGAATACATCTAAATCCTCAATTTCTCTTTTCATGGCATAAGACCCATTTATATCAATTTCATCTTTCTAGACATGGGTTAGGCATGGATACATGTAAATTCATCCTATAAGCATGTAATTCTATCAATTCAATCATAAACAATCATAATCAACTCAATTGGATCAAAATCCATAACATTAGAAGAAACTCTAACTAGATTGGGGAATTATTCTTCTAAATTAGGGAAATCATAGGGACTCCATGGATGAAAATTCATCATACCTTAATCACAAATCCCACAATTTCCAGAGGATTGGAGACTTGAGCTTGATGTTAGCTTGAACTTTTTTCTTCTTCTTCAAGTTCTAGAGAGAGAAATATTTGAGAGGAAGATCTTGGGTTTTCTTTTGGTTCTTGAGAAAATGACTTAAGTTGGGGGAGGGGGGAGGGGGGTTGGGAATAGAATGCTTATATACTTTTCTAGGTGAAGGGTAAAACGACTTAGTATATAGCCTTAAGGAAACTATGAAAAGACACTAAGGACCCCCAACTTATTTCTAAGGTTGCTGCACTCTGAGGCTCACCCAAAGGCACCTGGCGACTCGCCAAGTGAGCCCTCTTCTCGCCTAATTTTCCAGTAGCTTGGGCAATGGGGACAGTACACTAGGGGATGGTGACTCTATTTGGCTAATCGCCAAGTCACTCGGCGATGGAGCTTTACTTCACCGAGATGGCTAAAGGAGGAAATGCTTTCCTTAACAAATCTAAGGTGTTACATTATCCCCTCCTTGGGAACATTCATCCTCGAATGAAATTCTAGGAACCTTTTAAAGGATACAACGCAAGACTAACAGCCCATCACGAATGCAACTTATCTAAATGCACACAACCAAGGAGGGAACATCAACTCCAAGCTAAACATACTCAATGCATCACATGGAAGGTAGGTTCTACATCTAGCAACCAATATGCATGAGATTTCACCATCTCTCATGTTCAAGGAGGAACTGTCATCTCCAAATTAAAAGCAAGCTCAACACAATCTCATAGAGCCTATATGCAATATGTACTCATATCATACATTCAAGGAGGAATTCTCTAAACTCCAAGCTAAGGCATGTTCACATATTCATCTCATGAAGTTTATAGGCAACTCATACTAAATGCACTATAACATGAGGAAAATCAATCATAGAAACTCTTTTTTTTCTAAATATAAGCTTTTCATAAACATGCATAATCATAAGGAAATCATGGGAACATCTAAAACACACATGACTTCAACAAAAAGCAAACCATGAGGAACTCATCATCTCAAGCTATAGGAGGAGTAGAAGGACCAAGAAGAGGATATCGGGACATCTTATCAGCCTCAACCTCCCTAATGACACCCGCAACTAAAAATATTACTCCCTAACACTTTCACGGAAGCAACTTCCTTGATCCTCAACTTCTGAACTTGCCGATCTAAGATCTGAACCGGTATTTCTTCAGAAGAGAGATTCTCATTAACTCCCAACTCTCCTAAGTAATCTATAGATGTCGGATCTCCAACACACTTCTTAATCATAGGGACATAGAAAACTGGATGTACCGATGCAAACTCCTTGGGCAAAGCTAACTCATAAGCAACCTTACCAACACGTCTGAAGATCTTTCTTAGGCCTACAAAGTGGGGGCAAAGCTTCCCTTTCTTACCAAACTCACTACACCCTTCATGGGTGAGATGTTTCAAGTAAGACCAAATCATAAACATTAGGAACACACAACGACCTTGATATCTTAGCTCATCATCTCCCCCTTGGGAGGAAGCCTTAACGGACTTTCTAAGTACCAATTTCTTTCAAATTTTATACTAAGGTCGGATCAAGTCATTACTTAACTTTCACATTTGTCATAAAAGATGATTCAGAACCATTTTACCCCATAGCACCACCTTTGGTGGGGTCTACTAACCGAACATATCTAGATATTGTCTAAACACCATATTCGTCAAATTCATACATGATGTCAGGGCATTAGTCAATCCAAACGACATTACTACTAACATATAATGACCATACCGGGTTCTAAAAGTCATTCTCATAATATCATCATTCTTCACCCTCAATTGGTGATAACCTGACCTAAGGTCAACCTTAGAAAAGCAACTAGCTTCTTAGAGTTGGTCAACACTAAAGTCTATTTACCTCGTCCTAACTAGGTGATAAAGGCAACTCTTAGAAATCATCCTTCTAGCTTTCATATAAAACATATACTAACCTCTAGGCATAGAATTTCCCTCCTTCCACTCTAGGATAGGCTCATTCGGGAACTAAAACTTAACTACACGAGTTCTACAATCAATAGAAACATAACAAGAGTGCATCCAATCCTTATCGAGGAAAACATTAAAGTTTAGCATTTCAAATCTATCAAGTCACAAGGAAATAATTGGCGTCACAAAATACAAGGTAGCACCGGGATCTAATAAAGCATAAACAGTAAGTTGGAAAACTTTCAACATACCGGTAGCTACATTTGGAGAACACTCTTGTTCACCTCTATCCTGGAGAGTATAGAACCTATTCTGACTTGGAGCATTTGCACCCGAACCATTAGTAAGAGCTTGTTTACCCTCTCTTCTCTTAGCCTTAATCATTGGACAATCCCTTATTTTGTGACCACTTTCACCACAACTGAAGCAATCCTCGGTGCCGGCTACACACCTACCCTCGTGCCTCCTTCCACACCTAGCACAAGTAGGCAATAGGGATTCACTACTAATTCCTTGCGGCCTAGGGTTAGACATCCTATCTTCATTATAACTAGGAGCATTAGAGGAACCTTGTCCGGAAGACCTTTGTCTATACCTAGGACGACCATGTCAATCGGACCTTGCATGAAAAGAATTATCATTATCAATCCTAGACCTTTTTTTTCTCCCTAGATCTCCCTTTAAGTTTATCTTCTTCAATCTGTTGGGCATTAACCATAAGATGAGAAATATTCATATCATGGATAATCATAGTCGTACGAAATACTTTCACAACTAAATCGAACACACCCAACAAAAACTTACTCATTCTTGACCTAGGGTCGGCCACTATAGATGGAGCATATTTCGACAACTGAGTGAACCTCAAAGCAGATTCATTAACACTCATATTACCTTGCCGAAGATTAATAAACTCAAGTACCATTGCCTCTCTCATCTCTAGAGGGAAGAACCTATCTAGAAAAGCATTCTTAAACCTTTCCCACTCTATGGGACCCCCTTCTACTGGTCTTGCTTCTTTCCATTGATTAAAACAAATCTAAGCAACCCCCTTGAGTTGATAAGCGTCTAATTCCGCCTTCTCTACCGAAGGCACTCCCATAATGTCCAACAACTTATAGACCTCATCTATGAACTCTTGAGGATCTTCCTCAACCTTTGACCCATAAAATTCTAGGGGATTCATCTTTGTAAAGTCCCTTACTCTAGAAGTCGATGTACCTACATTTGGGTTCACGGAGTTCACAACTTCTCTATTGGCTTAGGCCATCACGGCCTGAGCCAACACTTGAAAATCAGACCTAAACTTTGCATTAGTCACATTCTCAGCCATAGGGTCAACCGGAGCTTGTGGAGCTTGGGGAGGAGCTTTTTGATCCACATTGTCTTCCTCATTCCTCCTAGTATTTCCCCTTGTAGTAGTCATATCCTGAAGACCATCGGGTAAGGATTAGGAGAAAGGCCTTATAGAGTTAAACTTGATCGTACGACTTAGAGAAATGAAGAAGTAAAGTTTCCTAATAATCTAGTAGTCTCTCATTCATAAATATGGCGCGTTTCACACTTATGAACAAGACTCTACTTGACGTGCTTTTGAGACATCCTAGAACCATTCTAAATCCTCTGCTCTGATTACTAAGTTTGTCACGACCCAGGGGTACACCCTAGATGTAACATAGTGTACAAGAACCCGAGAGGACTCATACAAGCCACATAGCTTTAATAACATAAGATAATAGAATTTAGCGGAGATTTAAAACATTTTCAATAATGTCAAAGTCTTTATAAAATGAAGTGGAAGTCTAACACACTTTATCTAAAACCATCTAAAACATGAATATCTTTGGGACATAGCTCATACAATAGTTCAAAACATCGAATAAAAGACATAAGGAAATGGTGTTCAAATCCTCAAATGTTATAAGGATTCACCAATCTTCAAATCTTGCTCTACTATGATCATACCCACAGAGATGAGAGTCGATATTGTTGGACCGTACATTTGGATAAGAAAGGTAGGAAAGAGTATGTGTTAGTATAAAGATGTACTAAATATGATAGCTAGCATAAATCATCAACTTAAGCATAAGAGATAACAACATAAGTCATAAGCATAATCAATGCACATAAATCATCATAATAAAGGAGGAATATTTCTCAAGTAACCTCACCTTATCCTTAGTTAAGACTTGGGTCATCCACCTCTAGTATACATATCAAGGAATACAACTCTAGCAACAATCCAAGCTAATCATTTATCATCATAACAAGCAACCCTGATATTAAAACATACTTACGATAGTTCCTTAAAGTAACCTTGTTTAATCATAACTCTGTGATAAGTCTTACTGTTTCCAAATGTTTTGATGATCCTCACAAATGCAGGGACCCGGTCCTCTGCAGAGTGTTCTCATCCAGGGCAGTGTTCTACAGCTGGAAAACTATCTTGTCAGAGGTTGGTAAGCCGTCAGCGTACACCACCAATCAGAATGGACGAGGTTGTTTGTCCAACGGTCAATAATTCTTTATGGTTGATTTAATCAACATGAAAAACAACAAATTGACTCATTCATTCAAAGAGAGAAAACTCAAGCTTCAACAAAATAATAAGGGACCTCATAGACTCAAGATTTTCTTCCTGAAGCTGTTATTATTTTGATTGCTTGTATTTGTGCTTAACTTGTAGGATTCGTTTCACATTGTTAAGAAACGTTTCACCTTGTTAAGAAACGTTTCAAAGCCTTGTGTGAATCATTGTAAGAACATAGTTGAGAGCAACTTTGTGTCTTAAGGAAAAATCTATATTAATCAGTGAGGGTTAGTATAGTGGGCAATGCATGTATTGCTTAGGCTCGTTAAGTAATAGGGTGTACGTATTGAAATTTTGAGATTAATCTCAGTATGGTTGTAAACTGTGGTTTGCTTTTGTTTGTGAAGATTAATGAAAACAGTTTGGAAAACCTGTGAGATAGGTCGTGGTTTTACTCCCTGGAGCAAGGAGGTTTCCACGTAAAGTATTGCGTGTTCTTTCCATTTCCAGCATTTACATTGATGTGCTTTATATATTTGAAGGACCAGGTCCTATCGTAGTTAGTGGATGCATACATTCCATCAATTGGTATCAAAGCGCTGACTTTTCTATCTGGTTAACACCAAGGAAGGACAGATCATGAAGGAATAGCTGCTCCACTAAGCCTGGAAGAAGGTTAGTCCACCACTCAACCTCCTCGATTCAACAGACAATTCTATGGATGGGGGAAGACACAGATGCATGACTATATTAATGCTAAATATACGGAGCTCTGGGATGTGATTCTTGACGGGCCATACATCCCTACCAAAGATGTGAAGGAAGGAGAACTCACTAAAGTGATTCCCAAAACAAGAAAATAATACAATGAAGTTGATAGGAAAAAGATCGAGAAGAACTACGAAGCTAAGAAGCTGCTAGTGTGTGGGATTGGTCCAGATGATTACAACAGGATGTCTGCCTGTGAGACTGCTAAAGAAATATGGGACTGTCTCAAAACAGCCCATGAAGGAATGACTCAGGTCAAAGAATCCAAAGTAGGTATGTTAACAACTCAATATGAGAATTTTAGCATGAAGGAAGGTGAAACTATCCATGATATGCATACAAGGTTTACCTCTATCACTAACGAACTGAGGTGTCTTGGTGAGCCCATTCACCCAAGCAAACAAGTTCAAAAAATTCTCAGGGTACTTCCTAAGCCATGGGAGAGCAAAATGAATGATATCACTGAAGCCAGAGATCTAAAGGTCCTCACCATGGATGATTTAATCGGAAATCTACAAACCTATGAGCTAAATAGGCAGAAGGGGTCATCTATGAATGAAGAAAATAAGGAGAAATTAGTGGCATTGCAGATTTCTCAAAATGATGGGTCAGAAGAGGAGGATGAGATGGCTTACTTGACTAAGAGATTCCAGAAGATAGTCAAAAAGCATGGAGGATTCAAGAGAAAGGGACCACCAACAGAACAGTGAATGCTAATGATCTCTACCACAAATGTGGAAAGCCTGGACATTTCATGACGGATTGTCAGAGCCAGAAGCAAAAAGCTCAAGACTTCAAATCACGCCACAGGAACCAGTTCCCTAACCATGCTAAAAAAAAGGCATATGCTGATCAAGTGGTAAAGAAAGACTTTGCAGTATGGGGAAATGCCTCCAGCGACTCGGGGGAAGAAGAAAGTCCTGAAGATATCTCGATGATGACAGTCAATGATGATGAAACTGTTTTCAACTTCATATTCTCATTCATGGCAAAGTTAGATGATGGGGAGAACCAGGATGAGGTAACCCTTTTTTATCTCAAAAGTGATATGGACACTTCATCTTTTAGGAGATTGACAAAACTTGTTGTTGTGCTAATTGAATCTGTAGATGAATTAACTAATGAAAATATGATGTTAAGTGAAAAACTGAGTTTGTATGAAGATGAAAACACTGCCCTTAATTCTCAATTGTCTGAAATGAGTATTAGGGTGAGTATTATGGAAACTGAGAGTTCTAAGCTTGAAGAGGAACATGGAACCTCTGAGTGTTGAAAAAGGAAACTAAGTAGTTATGAGCTTGAGTTAGAGGAAAGTTTGAAAGTTTCTGAGTCCAAATTAGTTGTTGCTCTTGAGATGAACTCACAACTTGTAAAGAGATCAAAGTAAAATCAAAGTAAAATCCCTAAAATGGTCCGACTCATCCAAGATTCGCTCGAACTTAGCAAATCAGAAATTCAACAGCAGAAAAGGCTTAGGGTGTAAAAAAATAGAGCCTCCCTACAACCCTCATAACAATGTATGTTGCAGATCTTGACTCCATAGAAGGGGATAGTCTCACTGGTCTAAGTGCTCAGACTGACAATGCAAATTTGTAGCACAGACGACTGGGACACGTGAGCATATCCTGCTGAACAAACTTGTTACGGGCGACCTGGTCCATGGACTGCCGAAGCTGAAATTTTCTAATAACAACGTTTGTGATGCATGTGTAAGGGGGAAGAAAACAAGATCATCTTTCAAGCCAAAGAAAGGTGTCAGCACAACTAGACCGCTAGAACTTCTCCACATGGATCTATGTGGACCTATAAGAATTCAGAGCAGATGAGGGAAGCAGTATATCTTGGTGATCGTTGATGATTTTTCTAAATTCACCTAGAACATGTTCTTACGAACTAAGGACGAGACAGTTAAAGTGCTAATCACATTTGCCAAAACAATTCTTAGATCAGATCATGGTGTAGAGTTCGAAAATGCACAAATTGAAGGCTTTTGTGCTGAAAGCGAGATTCATCACAATTTCTCTGCTCCTAGAACCCCTCAGCGAAATGGGGTTGTGGAAAGAAAGAACAGGACCTTGGTGGATATTGCTAGAACCATGTTGATTGACTCAAGACTTGCAATTATTTTTTGGGCAGAAGCAGTCAACACAGCTTGCTACGTCAAAAACAGATGTCTCATCAGGTCACTAATCAAGAAGACTCATTATGAGCTGCTAAATGGAAGGAAATCTTCTCTCAGTCACCTAAAAGCATTTGGTTGTAAGTGCTTTGTATTGAACAGTGGAAAGGATGATCTTGGTAAGTTTGATGCAAGGAGTGATGAAGGGGTATTTGTTGGCTATTCCTCAACCAGCAAAGCATACAGAGTTTTTAATAAAAGAACTTTGTGTGTGGAAGAGAGTGTGCATGTGCTATTTGATGTATCTGATGATTTCAACAATGGTAAGCATAATGAAGACATGGAACTGGAGGAACTGAGGGAGATCCAAAATCCTTTAGCTGAACAGACTTCAAATGAAGAAAACGGTGCAGAACCCACAAAGGAACCTGGTCCCTCTAGTGCAGCTCAAGAGAACGATTCTCAGAACAAAGAACCTGAAGAAAATAAATCAGATGCTGATCTTGAGGAAGAGATAACAAGAAATTCTAGATGGAAACATCAATCTTCTCATCCTTTGGACAATCTTGTATCTCCACTTGACTCTGGAATTCAAACCAGATCTAAGATGAAAAATCTAGTCGCATTCTCAGCCTTCATATCCACCATAGAACCTAGGAATTTCAAGGATGCCTTAAAAGATGCTGACTCAGTGATTTCAATGCAGGAATAACTTCATCAGTTTGAAAGAAGCAAGGTTTGGAACCTGGTCCTCAGGCCTCCCAACCGAACTATTGTTGGGACCAGATGGGTGTTCAGAAACAAGCTTGATGAACATGGAACTATCACAAGAAACAAGTCAAGATTAGTGGTACATGGGTATAATCAAGAGGAAGGAATTGATTATGATGAGACCTTTCCACTTGTAGCAAAGATGGAAGCTATCATAATTCTAATAGCTTTTGCTGCCTACATGGAATTCAAGATGTTCAAAATGGATGTTAAAAGTGATTTTGTGAATGGGTACTTGAAGGAGGAAGTGTATGTAAAACAACCTCCAGGGTTTGAAGATATTGATCTGCCAAAACATGTGCTAAAACTGGATAAAGCCTTGTATGGTCTAAAACAAGCACCTAGAGCTTGGTACGAGCGTCTGTTAAAATTTCTTCTGGGAAATAGCTTTAAGAGAGGAAAATTTACAACACTCTGTTCTTAAAATCCAGAGGTAAGGAGCTTCTGATAGTGCAGGTATATGTAGATAATATTATTTTTGGAGCCACTTCAGATTCTCTATGCAAGGAGTTTGCAGTCTTAATAAGCAATGAGTTTGAAATGAGCATGATGGGGGAGCTTACATTCTTCTTGGGGTTGTAAATCAAACAGTCTCCTCAGGGCACATCAATATGTCAAGATAAGTACATCAGAGAACTGCTTAAGAAATTCAACATGCTAGAGGCCAAAGTACTTGACACTCTCATGAGCACTAGTGTTAAACTTGACAAGGATAAAGAAGGGATTGATGTGAATTAGACTATGTATAGAGGAATCATTGGGTCACTCATCTATCTCACTGCAAGCAGGCCAGATATAGTCTTCAGTGTAGGGATGTGTGCTAGGTTCCAAGCAGCTCCAAAGGAATCTCATCTGAAGGCAGCTAAGAGGATCCTGAGATATTTGAAGGGAACTCAGGACCTGGTCCTATACTATCCTTCTGGGGACGCTCTTGACCTTATTAGTTATGCTGATGCTGACTATGCGGATTTTCTTATTGACAGGAAGAGCACATTTGGTATGGCTCATTTCCTGGGATCATCACTAATTTCATGGGGAACTAAAAAGAAAAATCCAGTGGCACTGTCCACTGCTGAAGTTGAATACGTGGTTGCTGCTTCATGTTGTTTTCAACTCCTATGGATTAAGCAACAACTTGAAGATTTTGGTGTTCTCATAGACACTATTCCTCTCATCTGTGACAACACAAGTGCAATGAATATGGCCAAGAACCCTGTCCAGCACAAGAAGACAAAGCACATAGATGTGAGACATCACTTCCTTAGAGACAATGTTGATAAGGGAAATATTGTGATGCGATACTGCAAAACAGAAGACCAAGTAGCAGATATATTCACCAAGGCACTGGGTACGGAGCACTTTGTCAAGAATAGACTAAGTCTGGGAATACACAAGTTGAACTGATTTCACAGTAGATTTGCAATAAATCCTCCAAAATTGACTATGTTAAAGAGGGCAGGTATTTATACTTGGTGTATAGCTTAAACGTTTGTAAACTCCCATCTAGTACCTTACTGCATGTACACACTCATGGCATGTTAGCTAAAGAGAAGATCTAATCATAACAGGCAGGGCTATCTACAAGAAGGGACCTGGTCCCTTAAAGGTTAGTATTGCTTTTTCTACACAGTTTTCTGTCAAGATGCTTCAACCCCGTTAAGTTTTAGCTGGCCATCACGGTCCAATAAAGATTTTCAATTTCAATTTGGAATTGTTGAGCAGTAGGTTAAATATAACCTCCTTTGAAGTACCCTGTGTGGATCCGGGGGCTGCTTCTGCACTGGCTTTGCCAGCTTGCATGAGGTCACTGCCACACGTGTCATCTCCCTATTCCGTGTGTCAGTTGCAAATGTCTTTTCAGTTTAAACACCAAGCGTCACTACTGTTCAGGGACTCGATACCTTGTTAAATACAACCATTTTGAGATTTTTCAAACATCACAAATTCTTCCTACTCTTATTCAAAATCTCTCAATCTTCTTCAACTCTCTTCGTCTCTCTCCTAGCAAAATGTCTAACTCTTCTTCTCCTCCAAAACTTCCTCTCTCCCAAGAAATTGAAAACCCAGTTCATTCAATTTCTCAATTCTTTTTCCTAAAGAATCTTTGTGCATGCCAGTTTGTGGGGTTGGTGAAACCGATGAATCTATCACACCCCACACTGAAGTGTTAGCGTCTCATGTACCCAATCCTAGAGAAATCATGCCCTGTTCCCCAACACTTGTTCTGTCAGGCAAGGATTGTCAAAACTCTGAGGCCAAGTCAGTTGTCAAGCCTACCTCTGAGATACCTAATCTAGAAGTTGTGTCGCAGCCTAGGCATGTGTCGTCTACAATGTCTGAAAGATTGTTAGAAGGGGATTTGCCTCAGGGTAAAAGTGTAGAATCCCATATACTGGTAGTGGCAGAAAAATTAGTAGCCGTACAGAGTTTGGCTTCTCTCAGAGGGGATACTCATCCAACACTCTTAGAACAAGAGTACAGATCACCGGAACTGGTCCCCCATAGTGTTCGACCTGTGTTCGACCTAACCCTTGTAACCATGAGGGTTAGTAGTGAAGAAGAAGATGAAGAAGAAACCCCCATAGTTTGGTCTAGAAAAGAGGTTCGAGGGGCTAATGTGTCGACTATGGCTGTCTAAGATCTTGTAACTACTAAAGTTGCACCTGAGACTAGACTTAAGGATGAGCCTACTAAGTCTGAAAGGAAAATAAAAAGAAAAGGGAAAGGAAAAATGGTGGAATCATCAACCAAAGGAGATAAGAGGAGGTATGCAACAAGAGGGACTGTTCAAAAGCTACTCGGAGATGCTAAGGAGGCATATAAGGCGCAAACAGAAAGAAATCTAAGGCAAAGATGACTTGTTCGTGTGCCCACTGAGGAACCTACTTCATTGACACAAGAAATAGGCTCAAGCGACACAGAGTCTGATGATATTGTCAGAGAAGTGGTGAAACGGAAGAAGGAAGCAGAGGAAGTGTAGCGACCCTTTTTAAAGAGACCTAACTTATACTTGCGACATTCAAAAGCGATTAACGAGGGCATACTGATTATAATCTAGTAGAGGGATTAGATTCATAATGACCTCCGAAAAGTAATTTAAGCAAATAACCGACGAGCTTTTCATGTATATATATTATCCTTACACTCAAGGATGAAGTAACAAGAATATTACAAGCTTTCGAGTACCGAAATCAGTCTGCTCATGCTTCACACAAACATTCGAAATAAATAGTAAATTTAGTATATTACAAGACTTAGGTTTACACACCCCGAAAAGATAAAAACGTATAGTGATACTTATATTACAACCCATGGTGACATGACCAAATCAGCCCTCAAATTCTCATGTAAATATACAAAACATAGATTATGTACAAGTCCCAAGGTTTATACAAAATATATATGCCTATATGCAAATGTGATCTTCCTTAAAGCTTTCAAAATCTCCATCTTCAATGGCCAACTTCAAGCATCCTCTCGATCATTCCCTACGATAGAAACAACTATCGCTAAGCATATAGCTTAGTGGTATAAAAACTATATGTTCGGAGCCCTCAAATTCGCCAAGTTATCATTCTCAAGTAAAGGGAAGCATAATTGAACATAATAAATAAACCAAGTAAACAATATATAAAGAGTATCAAGTTCGATATTTAAAGATCCAAATGTCAAGAACGCTCATAGCACAGTTTTCCAAGAGATTCAACAACAAGGCTCACCCAATATATACATCATGTCGTCACACCAAGCACAAGCAGGTATCAAGAAGGGTCAAAGCCCAATAATCAAGAGAACCAAGAACCATATTAAAAATGGCTTTCTAGTTCGTACTTAAAATGGACACTTCCATTCTTAAAACGGACTAAAAATCCAGAGTCAAGATAGTAAATGATCCGAATCAAGAGGCATGCCAAGAGTGACAAAGTCACGGCCACAAGAAGGACAAGGTCCCAACAAGAGTGTCAAGTGATCAAACAATCCGTACAAGTGGGCGAGTTACACTCGTCTTTAATGTATTAAAGAATACCAATACGACAATGCAAAGTGACAAGAGGTAACCAAGGTACCAAAGTAAACTTTCAGATATACCAGCAAGTAAAAAGAGTACAAGTATAAGTTTATACAGAAATCTCAGTTCTTTAGCACAAAAACAGTCCAACACGACTTCACGAGTTCAAATCGTAGACAAACCAGCGTATCAAAACCTTCAACTCGTACACGAGGATATACAACCTTAAAAAATGAATTCAATAACTTATTTACTTTCTAGTAGCTCAATAATGATGGCGTAATATAGGGTTATCATCACAAGTAAGCCTAGCTTGTACAAATATGACTATACTCCCAAAACAGATATTCTGCCCAAAAAATGTACTAAATGTCGCAACTTAGATTTGAAACAGAAAACGGCCAAAATGGAATTTATATCCTTCATAAAAGATGTAGGTACATCTCTTAAGGTTGCAAATAATCAAGAATCACCGCAAAATAATCTTTGTACAAAAAGATATAATCAAAACACTAACAGTTGAACGTACAGAATTTCTAATTCCAGAATCTGGACAGAACTTGTCATATGTTGCGTCCCTTATTTCGTATCCATAACAGTTAAATTAGAATTTTACATAAACACAAGAATTGTAGGTCTACGAATTATCTTTCCAAAACATATTTATTCACTGTAAACTAAGTTCTTTTGAATGAGATATGCATAACATACCAAACACTACCCAGCTCAAAAGCAAATTTCGTCACTTACCAAAAGGAAGTGTGTGTGTGTCGGATTACAGCCAAAAGAAATTAGTTTCTCTCTTGATTTTGAAGAACAACTATTTAGCTAATGTTATAATGTTCTTAGACTTGATGGAAAACTAATTAAATCAAAGGAGGTGTAAAGATATATAGCTACAAAACTTATCCTTGTCACATGGGCAGATGTCACCAAAAGGGGTTGCCCAAACAAATAGATGGCTGCCCAAAAAGCATACATATATAAATATATTTATGTACTTTATACCCACCCTTCCAATGTATAAGTAAGTATAGTTAAATAATTACGCAAATACCCCTCATACAATACCTTAATTTACGATAACAATTTATGCTAAGCAAGTTTGCAAAATCACAACATTTCAAGTTCCAAAAATGAGAATAAAACATATTCTAGTAATTACGAGATTATGTAACGACATGCGACTATTTGTTTAAGCATTTAGGGGTGTTACAGGAAGAACGAGTCAAAGCAAAAGAAGGCCCTAAGTCTGTGAAGAAATTACCTGTGAAAAGGGATAGGATGACTAAAAGGTCACCTCTAAACCAAAATCTGGTAAGGAACCAGGTCTGACTGCTCAGAAGCAAGTTGAGGGTAGGGTGTTGATAAGAGAAGAGCGTGTTGCCGAACTAGAAAATCAAAAGGTGTTAAACGGGAGAGTGTTTGATCCGGACATTCTCAGAGAACATGGTATGTCTACTCTTTTTTATTATGTGTCCCTGCAAAGTTGGGAACACCTGTTTGAAGGTCCAACGCCTTATTTGCAAGAGCCAGAAGTGTGGGAAGTCTATTACAAAATGGAGCTCCTCGATGATGGAGGCATCCAAACAACAGTTCAGACGGTAAAGATCTCTCTGAATGGAGAAAGCTTAGGAATCATTTTGTGTGTTCCTTCAATAGGGATTCGGTCCATTGAAGGTTGCAAACCTTCTAGTGATTTTGTTCAAAGGGCTACCAAGCGTGGGGACATAAAACGTGTTGGTCTACCTAAGAAGTTCCTCAAAGGAGAGTATCAGTTGATGTTTGAGTTCATTAACAAGGTCTTGGTGCCAAGGAGTGATCGAGAATTGTAGCCTCTGCTGCAGATTATTCTTGAACACATGCACAGGGTGATGACTTCAAAAATGCCAAACATGGCATACCTTATGGATACCTACTAAACTATATGTGTTTGAACACTTTGGAGTACCTCTTGGCAGGGGAGTACTGGTAATGTGAAGAAAAGGTTATCTCCTTCAACCCTCCTTAAATATGAATGCGCTGAGGGAAAAGTCAAGGGTAAGTCTCATGTGTCTGATCTTTTTTAGCAGCAAGAATCTCTCAAGATGGAGCTAAATGATCTTACAGTAACCTTAAATGCCAAAGAGGTCGTGATTGCACGACTTAAGGCTCAAATGCAGCAGAACATTTCTAAGGGACCTGGTACCAGTACTGAGAGTAAGGAGGAAGTCAAAAAATTGAGAGCTGAAAATGCCCAACTGCCAAAGACAAATGCCTCACTCACTGAAGAAGTTCAGCCTCTCAACAAGCAACTACTCCAGGCTCACGTCCATGCTAATAATCGCATGACCCTGTTGTTGCGGTCCTTACCTTCTCATTCTCATCCGTCCTAAATAGAGTCTATAGGTCTAGATGTTCTTAAGTCCTCCCTTATCCTGGCTGTTTTTCCCGTTTTTAGTGGCATGTGTACCGTTTGGCTGAACTATGTGGTCAGCATCAGTGATCTAATGAAATCATCTCATTTTACCCTGTTTGGTATGATTTTATCTTCTCTAGTATGGCTTACTTGTGAATGTATTGTATGGCCCATGGCCCTGAGTTTTTAACTTTTTTTGCTTGCAGCTCGTATATGTTTACTGTCACTCATTTCCAATGATGTCAAAAAGGGGAATTGATTGTAAACAACCTGGGTGGAATTAAAGGAGTAGAGGAGTTTGTTGACAAAGGGAACTGATATGATATGTAGATTAGAGGAGATTGTAGACAGGGGAACTGATATGATCTGTGGTGAGTTTGTCGACAGGGGGAACTGGCATTTTGAATGAATGTTGAACTCTTGTGGGGTAGCTTGTTTGTCATCACCAAAAAGGGGGATAATGATAAGTCTTACTGCTTCTGGATGTTTTGATGATCCTCACAAATGTAGGGACCTGGTCCTCTACAGAGTGTTCTCGTCCAGGGAAGTGTGCTACAGCTGGAAAGCTGTCTTGTCAGAGGTTGGTGAGGTGTCAACGTACTACACCAGTTAGAATGGACGAGGTTGTTTGTCCAACGGTCAATAATTCTTTTTGGTTGAGTTAATCAACATGACAAACAACAAATTGACTCATTCATTCAAAGAGAGAAAACTCAAGCTTCAACAACACAACAAGGGGCCTCACAGACTAAAGATTTGCTTCCTGAACCTGTTGTTATTTTGATTGCATGTATTTGTGCTTAACTTGTAGGATTTGTTTCACCTTGTTAAGAAACGTTTCAAAACCTTGTGTGAATCATTGTAAGAACATAGTTGAGGGTAACTTTGTGTCTTACGAAAAAATCTATATTAATCAGTGAGGGTTAGTATAGTGGGTAATGCAAGCATTGCTTAGGCTCGTTAAGTAATAGGGTGTATTACTTAGTATTGAGATTAGAAGGTTAATCTTAGTATATGGTTGTAAACTGTGTTTTGCTTTTGCTTGTGAAGATTAGTGAAAATAGTTTGGAAATCTTGTAAGATAGGTCGTGGTTTTACTCCCTTGAGCAAGGAGGTTTCCATGTAAAGTATTGCGTGTTCTTTCCATTTCCAGCATTTACATTTATGTGCTTTATCTGTGCGAAGGAACAGGTCCTATCGTAGTTAGTGGACACATACATTACATCACTATGCTACTTTAAGTAGGGACTAGTCGCTCTTTAGCTAAGTCTACTATGCATGGGAGAGTACTTCTTTACTAGTCCAAGACAAGTCATTACCCATGAATGGTTACTATTTACCAATTCAAGGCTACCAAGGAAAAGCACCTCATTATGTTAGACCAAGCTATCGTGGAAGGCGTCCTCTCATGCAAGTCCAAGCTACTCAAGAAATAGTACTATTGTTCAATCCAAGCTACTAATGAAATGGTTTGGCCTTACCAAGTCAAGCTATCATGCAAGCATCCTCTCATGCTAGTTCAAGCTAACCATTGGAAGGGTACCATTGCTCAATCCAAGGCTATATATCCATGAGGTCTACTAACTCAAGCTACCAAGCATGGTCTTGTCTTACTTCATGAAGGGATCTCATATCACTACTTCAAGCTATCATAGTTCATACATGCTTTGATTCATTTTAGGTGAGCAAGTCTTTCAACCTAGAACCATTCTATGTGAGAAAACCTTTCACATTATACATTCATGATTCATACATACATAGAGTAGATCATGTAGGTAATTTCTTCCACAACAATTCTATCTACTATAACATGCATATATATAAGGTTTACTCTCAAATCTCTAATCATCATAATTCATCAAGTAAGCTTTACTCTCAAAGTCATACTAGTCATAACTCATCATATTAGCTTTACTCTAAAAGCCCTACTAATCATCATTCATCATACATGCCTTAGTCTCAAGACAATCCTAATCTCAAAGCTTACAAGTCATAATTCATCATATATACTTGATCTCAATCAATTCATGTATATATGATTTACTCTTAAGCACTTCATGTCTATATGCTTCAATCTCAAGCAATCTATAATATATCTCATCAATTCTAGAAGAATACATCTAAATCCTCAATTTCCCCTTTCATGGCATAAGACCCATTTATATCAATTTCATCTTTCTAGACATGGGTTAGGCATGGGTAAATGTAAATTCATCCTATAAACATGTAATTCTATCAATTCAATCATAATCGACTCAATTGGATCAAAGTCTATAACATTAGAAGAAACCCTAACTAGAATTGGGGAATTCTTCTTCTAAATTGGGGAAATCATAAGGACTCCATGGAAGAAAGGATTCAATGGATGAAAAGCCTTCATACCTTAATCACAAAGCCCACAGTTGCTAGAGGATTGGAGACTTGAGCTTGATTCTAGCTTGAACTTCTTTCTTCTTCTTCAAGTTCTAGAGAGAGAAATATTTGAGAGGAAGATCTTGGGTTTTCTTTTGGTTCTTAAAAGAATGACTTAAGTTAGTGTGGGGGGGGGGGGGATTTTGGGAATAGAATGCTTATATACTTTTCTAGGTGAAGGGTAAAACGACGTAGTATAGCTTTAAGAAAACTATAAAAAGACACTCAGGACCCCAACTTATTTCTAAGGCTGTTGCACGTTGAGGCTCGCCCAAGGGCACTTGACGACTCGCCAAGTGAGCCCTTGGCTTGCCTAATTTTCCAGTAGCTTGGGCAATGGGATAGTCCACTAGGCGATGATGACTCCATTTGGCTAATCGCCAAGTCACTCGGCAATGGAGCTTCACCTCGCCAAGTTGGCTAAAAGAGTAAATGTTTTCCTTAACAAATCTGAGGCGTTACAAGAAACTAGGTAAGTTACTATTGTACTCTTATCTAATGTATTCTTAAATTCAAGATTTGAATAAATGAACATGAATTAATTTATTTTATTAATTAATTTGACCAATGAACATGAATTGACTATTTAGTCTTCTTATATTGATCAAATGCATATTTTCAAAGCTAATAACTTTAATAAGTAAAAGAAGGAGAAAAAAAGGCTATTTTATGCATTGTTTTTGTGAAATGACCAAAAATGAATTTTTATATCAAGTGAGTCTGTAATTAAAAAAGAAAGTAAAAATAAAAAAGAAAGAAGATAAACTTAAGTAATTTGGAAAAGAAAAATATGCATGTATTTTTGGGAACAAACTTAAATAAAACTTGATGTTACAAAGTGGATTTGATGATTTTGATCAATTTGGGTATAGCAAAAGAGATTGAATGTTTGATTCCCAAAATAAAAATAATCTTTTTGCCCCAAATCTCATTTTTTAAGAGGAAAACTATATAAAGAAATGAATCA
Source organism: Solanum gracilifrons (assembly GCA_029582605.1). Taxonomy (NCBI): domain Eukaryota; kingdom Viridiplantae; phylum Streptophyta; class Magnoliopsida; order Solanales; family Solanaceae; genus Solanum; species Solanum gracilifrons. The sequence continues at coordinate 21,506 of JAJOOH010006140.1, forward strand.
TATTTATCATCACCCGATTCTCTGACGCGCCCAACTCTTACGGGTAGACCACGACCCAATCAGCATTCAGGCATTGTGGGCCCCGCGTCGTTCTGAACGGCACCTCCCTCAATCCGCCGTTGAATTGAGAAAATTTGCCCTAGTCATCTGGGAAACTCCTCTATATTCCACCATGAACCACCGTTCGCGATTCCGATCACCTCCGTCTATCTCGATTCTACATCTTCTAATCGGCTGCGATCGTCATTCTCTTTCCGATCTGACAATTTTGTAATTTGTAAGGTGAGAATAGTTCAATCCATAGCTCTCTTTTACATCTTTCTTTTTCGATTGATATGTAATTGTTTGCGTATTTGTATGTTCGTCTGAAGCATTTTTTACTTGTATAATGAGGTGGTAGAACTGCTTACTTACTGTAGTTTAGGTGTTGGAAGTGTGAAAATAGTCGCTTTGCTGAAACGCAAGTCGAATGTTGTGAGTTGTGAGTTGCTAGGTTGTGAGTTCGAGTCATCAAAGAAGTAAAAAGGATGTTAGCTCATAGGGATGTTGTCTACTTGTTTTATGACATGGATGGTCATAAATCTAAGCTGTTAAAATAGGCTCTAAGCTGGAATGGAAGGAGAATGTTGTGTACTAGGCTAGGTATTTTAACTTTCCCCTATTCCACACTAGTCCGGGAGAACTTAGTGCAGGTGGTCTATTGTTTTTTTTGTCACTTGAATGTTTGTGGGTTCTGCGGTTTGAAAATATTCTCTTTGGATAAATGCGAGAGAATTGTTTCCTACTATATATATCCACAGCCAACCTCCTCTACCCTGGATTAGTTCAGGGTTGGGGGATTTACTGCAGAGTGTCAGCCATTTTACTTATGACATGGATGGTGGTGTGGGAATAGTCTCCTTGCAGAAGTGCAGAGGGGATGTTGCCTACTAAATATGTTCACTGTCCCATACGCTGCATTAGTCGTGGAGCATTTAGTGCATTGCGTCGGGCCTTTAATTTGTTAGATAGTCAGCAAGCCAATGTGTGGAAACAGTCTCCTTGCTGAAATGCTAGGGGAATAGTGGGTATTACAGAAATCCCCTCACCCTGTGTCGTGCTTGTCTGGGAGCATTTAGTGCTCAGTGTCAGCCATTTTATCTATGACTTGGATATTGAATTTGAGGTTTTGTAGGGTTAGCATGGAACCTATGGACATTGTCGGTAAAACGAAGGAGGACGCTTCACTTCCCAAAGGTTATTTTTCTTCCTCCCTATTCTGTGATCTATTTTGCCTTTACATTATTGTGTTTCAGAATTACCCTTCAGGGTGGCCCAGTGGTTTGGGCTTGGGACTTCCATGTTGGAGGTCTCAAGTTCGAAACCCCTTGCCAGCGAAAGCAAAGGGTTTGCCTTCTGGGTCGAGCTCGTCGCATCGGGCTTGTCTAGTGCGGGTTACCTCTCCTATGTCGTTTGCGAGCTATTGCATAGGAGCAGGGGTTTTACCCTGTGCTCATCCAAAGGGTAGCGGCTGCGGGTTTCCCTTGTCATCAAAAAAAATTATTGTGTTTTACAATTGATTTATACACCCTGTGTTTTCATCGTTCAATCGTGATTCTACATTCATGGATTTTGCTGATGAATTTTCCTGTAATTTCTGTTTCAAACCTTGTAACCTTGATATGAAGAAAGGTCAATAATTTGAGTATTGGAATGAAACAACTTCAAATGGAGTGGAATGTATATTGAGGGTTCATATAGCTGTGCCTAAACTAGTTTGGGATTTAGCATAGTTTGTAATTGAAGAGCTTTTGAGTAGATGAATATAATGTCAGCTAAGGTTGATGATTAAGTGCCTGTGTGGAAGGTATTAGGGTGACTAAATGCAAATATTGTTGCATGCCTTTGTGACTTTTATGATCCATGAGAGATTTTTTATTTTTGTGAAATCTTAGAGATGCATTTAATTCATTGTGAAGAGGGTATTGACTTGCATTGACTGAAGTAGTTAACATGTATGGCCTCTGCGTGAACTGCTGGTGGCAAGTAAATGTAAGAAATTTGAAACAGCACATGTTGATGTCCATTCTTTTGCCCAGATTTGTTTGCAAGAAATTTATTCCGTTCCATTTGACGGAAAAATAGACGAATTGTATAATAGCTGGACCTTCCTGTATTTGCCTGAGGATAGGGTGATCAGTCCTACTCCTGATGTAGACGAGTGTTAAAGCTAGAGTAGAGTCGTGTTTAGCCTTGTTTCCTCAAATATTGTTGAACATTCTTCTTATCTGAATGGTTGTGAAGACATTGTATAATGTATTCTCAGCACTTGGGGGTATCTGTGTCGTAGTTGAATTCAGAGTCGAGAAATGGTTGAGCAGTTAACACTTCCTTAATTATAGGATCAGTTTGGTAACTTATCATTTCTTGTATGTTTTAACTTCTCTAGCTTTGCTTATACTTGATATGCATAATTTCTGAAGTTCTGTTACCCCAGAGCAAGATAATAGAGTATTACTTTTCTTTATCTCTCTTGTGCATCCTACAACATAGTATGCCCTCTTCAAATTTTGTCAGGAAGATGAGATTGATGATCTCAATTGCGAACAATGGTATTATTGGAATTATTAATGCTTCTTCTGGGTTCACCTTATTCTTTGAGGCTCATTTAGTTTTTGGCAGACTTTGTTATAAAGTTGGATGAATGAGCTTGGTTGATGTGTTACTTCTTTAATTGATATATTCTTTGGCTGACTGATACTGCTGTTATTTTTTTTCAGCAACTATGACAAAAATTATTAAAGAAATGTTGCCCCCAGATGTCCGTGTTGCTCGAGATACTCAGGATCTTTTGATTGATTGTTGTGTAGGTGAGTTGATTTTGCTACGTATAATTTAATTTCTGGGTTCAATTCGTAAGTGTTGTGATGTGACGTTACTATTGTTAGTGGTGGTTGCGTGTAATAGCAAGTGGTTTTCTGTATAGTTTTAAGGGGAATAAGTAACATGACTAGAATCAATATTTCTGTTGAAGGATTATGGATTGAAAGGGAAAGCGAGTTTAAAAGTTGTAGTCTAGTCAGATATTTTATGGTGAATGTAGTAAGGAGAGTATGTTGCAAGTGCATGGTAGTGACTAATGGGCACAAAATATGTTTTAAGACATTATGTTGGTTAATATATCAAAAGAAGCTGATTTAACACATTTGGAGTTTTTTCTAAGAGAACTAGTGATAACCAGAGGGAAAGTTACTAGATAAAATTGAAATCACTCAGTTATACTAACCTGTCAGTTTTCACTGTTCTCCTTGTTTAGTCAAGGTCTATTATGGGATGGATAGAAACATGATGTAACAACTTGTTATAACAACTTGTTGTCTCTGGGCTATCATTTTCATAGATGTTTTGACTGGTAGCATGTCTCTGCTGCTTGAAAGGATTAAAGTCTCTTTTCCTTCTGGTTCTTCCCTCTATAGATAATTGAGTGATAATTGAGTGTTATCTATTGACAAACCATGATTAGATAACAAACAAATTGATTCAATTAGTATATCAATCATCTTTGTACTATGGTGCTCTTTTTAATTTGCAATAATTTTTGGTATGTTCTGTTCTTCTGCAGAGTTCATTAATCTAATCTCATCAGAATCAAATGAAGTTTGTAATAGAGAAGAGAGACGGACAATTGCACCAGAACATGTACTAAAGGCTTTGGAGGTACTAAACTTGATCTTACAATTTTTATCTAATGTTATCTTTTGCATGTTGTTGATGTCTTGCAGTTTTCTGCAGCCTATCACTTTTATAGTTTGCTATGTATGAGTTTACTTTGAGGAGATGATACAACGCATTTAAAACCTAGTATTTTACCTTTGAGGTGACAATAGAGTGGGGAGGACACAAAATCTGGTTTTCCTTTGAGGTGTGATATTGGGGTACATATATGATCAACAAATGCAAAGGGTTACATAATTTAGACAGATGTCCACATTTATGTGGAAATCTTGTTTTGTTTAATCTATAGTTCTCAAGGAATGAATATTAGCCATGGAGATCAACTGAAACAGTTTTTAAGTTGTATAGTATTTTCACTGTTATTTTCATCGACAACCAAGAACTTTTAATCAATTAATATCTTTTAGGTATTCTTTATGTAAGCATGTGAAAGCTTTTAATATCTTTAGATTGAGAGTGAATGAACTGATTTGCTAATCATAACATGCTGATAGTTATTTGCAATTGACATTCACAACTTATATTAATTGATGATTTCTCAGGTTCTTGGCTTTGGGGAATATATTGAAGAAGTTTATGCTGCATATGAACAACACAGACTAGAGACTGTGGTAACTGCTCATTTCGTGTCTTTCTCTCATTTGTTTAACCTGTTAGGTAGGTTGTTTCAACAACTTCCTGTTGAATAGCCAGACTTATTCATTGACGAAAAAGAGCTAGACTTATCCATCTATTGAGCCGCAGTCTCTTTTTATTTCCATGGAGTCATCATCGTAGTGTTATCTTCTTCTTTTTTTGTATTCTCCAAATCAGTTTCTCATTTTCGCCATCACTCTGTGTACCCATGCATAAACCTGGTCCGAGTAAAGTAGCTTTTCAAAAAAAGTAAATAGTCTGATTAATGTGGTGCCTTGTATTTCACCGACAGGACACAGTGAGAGCAGGGAAGTGCAGCATTGTCACTGAAATGACTGAAGAAGAAGCACTAGCCGAGCAACAGAGGATGTTTGCTGAGGCTCGTGCTAGGATGAATGGCGGTGTTACAGTTCCCTCAAAACAGCCTGATTCAGAAGAGGACCAAAACTTGAATAACTAATTTTAGGGCTTCCTTGTTTTCTGTAGGCAAAGTACATTTGACTCTTTTTTTAATAGTAGTTTTGCTTTTGTGTTATGTACAAAAAGCTCCTGCCAGTGCTAGTTATGTGGACTCTCCTTTAATTTGTACTTGTCTCCATATATTGTGTAATTAATGAGAAGAATTATCTACATTCTTCAAGTGTCGGTCACTGTGGGCCTGTTTGAATGGACTTAAAAAAAGTAGGGAACTTTCGCATATAGTCACGCAAAAATAGCTTAATTACGCTCCATAGCTAGAGTTTGTTAATTATGATTCATAGCTACATGTAATAGGGAGGAGAGTGACGAGCGAGATTGGGAGAGGGAGGAGAGAGGTGAATTGTGTATGCATATCAGTTAGATAATTGTATATATGTAACTGGTATACATATGTATTTGTATATCTGGCGAGCGAGATTGGGAGAAGGAGGAGAGAGGCGAGCGAGAGAGGGCAATAATTTGTATAATTCGCGGGTACATTTGTATAATTCGCAATTTTTTTGTATAATTGAGTAATACAAAGTTTGGAATTATACAAATATGATAAACTCGAATAACGAATTGATACAAACATAAACATATGAACTTTAAACAATTATATAAATTATATTATACAAATTACATTAAAACATATTTTCTTGTCCACAAGTGTTTTAAAAGAACAAGAAATAAACTGTGTACCCCCATTTAGATTAGTAAACATTACAAGGAGAGGATTATGAGTGAGTCTACCATCAAACTACATCAGATTCAGTCTTTGATACAAAAGCAGTATGGTTTGTATGTCAGTAAGACAAGTTGTAGAAAGGAAAAGCTGAGAGTTACGAATGAACATTTGGGAGATTTCAGAGAGGAATTTGCTAGGTTGTATGATTATGCTGAGGAATTAAAGACCACAAATCTTGGAACTGCTGTATCTATTAGGATATCCAAGAACACAATTCCAGGAAAAGAAGTGCTTATGAGCATCTATATTTGTCGTGGTTCTTAAAAAGTGGATGGAAGGAAAGGTGAAGAAGGATTATTGGTTTAGATGGTGTATTTCTCAAAAGTGTGTAAAGGTGAATTGTTATCTTGCATTTTCAAAGATGGAAATAATCAGATGTACCCTATTGCATGGGCAGTAGTTGATAAAGAAACCAAGGACACATGGTCTTGGTTTCTCAAGTGCATCAAACATGATTTGGATCTTACAGAAGGTGAAGGACTAACAGTGATGAGTGATGTCTGATATGCAGAAGGTATTACTATATTATTTGTTAAATTTATTCTTTAACTTCTGGAGTAATTGATATTTAACATTGTTGTATGTCAAATGTTCTTTGTTTGACAGGGTCTTCATCTTGCACTTATTGAATTATTGTCAAATGCTGAAATTAGATGGTGTGTTAGGCATATATGGGAAAATTGGAAGAAAGACTGGATAGGTGAAGAAAGGAGAAGAAAATTCTAGCAGGTTGCCACGGCATCATTTGAGGTACTTTTATAGGTAAAACTTGATGACATGAGTCGGTTAGGAGAAGGCATTGTAGAAGCTTTGTTAAGGTATAACAAAGAAGCATGGTGTAGGGCATTTTTTAAAGAGCATAGCAAGTGTGATGTGGTTGAGAACAACATGTGTAAGACTTTCAACAGTTGGATTTTAGGTGCTAGGTTCAAATCAATAATCACTATGCTAGAGGAAATAAGGGTCAAAGTTATGAAAAGAATGAATCAAATGAGACAATTTTCAGAAAAATGGATTACTGATGTATCACCAACGGCTATGGATATTCTTAGAAAAAATGCTGAAATTGCAGATAATTGTGAGGTAAAGTTTAATGGTGATCTTGATTTTGAGATTCATGATCCACCATATAAACATGTTGTTGATCTAAAAAAGAAGGTGTGTAGTTGTAGGTCATGGCAACTAAAGGGAATTCCTTGTGGCCATGCACTTACAACAATTCATTATAAGGATTGAGTTGTTGAGTCATTTGTTGATCACTGGTATAAGAAGGAAACATACCCGAAAGTAGGGGTGTGCACTATTTGGATTAAACCAAAAAACCAAACCAAATCAAACCGAATTGTAATTTGGATTGGTTTTTTGGATTTTTGGTTTGGTTTTGGATTTATAAGTTACTTTGTTTGGTTTTTTGGTTTGGTTTCGGATTTAGAAAAATGAAAACCGAAAAACCAAAAAAAACCGAATTATAATATATATATATATATATATATATATATATAGATTAATAATTACACATATAATAATTAGGTTTACTATGTAGGCAGTAGGGTACTAGTAATTTAGTATTACTGTAATATTTAGGCCCATACCAAATTACTGCCATCCTATTTCACTAAATTTTAGGTATT